>BSBK01004623.1:657500-841896 GCA_027943335.1 Chamaecyparis obtusa | reverse complement strand
TATGTATATGTATATGTATATATATATATATATGTATATGAATATATATATGTATGTATATGTATATATGTATATGTATATATATATATATATATATATATATATATATATATATATAAGTATATGTATATGTATATGTATATGTATATGTATATGTATATGTATATGTATATGTATATGTATATATGTGTATATGTATATGTATATGTATATGTATATGTATATATGTATATGTATATGTATATGTATATGTATATGTATATCTATATCTATATAGATATACACACACACACACACACACACACACACACACACACATATATATTATATATATATAATATATATATATATATAAATATATATATATATATAGCACCAAGATCTAAAACATATGTAACAAGGTGCTACCATATACTTACCAATCATCTAGACTAACTACTTATTTATATTTTATATAGAAGTAGATGACCCATGGTTATTTTCAATTACATATTGTGAAAAATAAAGAAGACTTGGATGCAACAAAATATCAAAAGGTTAAAATAATGAAATATCTATTTGAATACATGCCCCACAAATAGTAAAGAGATAAAGGCTTTTGCTATGGATAAGTTTTACAAGCATATTTGGGGTAAGGGCCAGGGAAAAAGATTATTATATCAATGAGTTCAATCTCACTTTTGATCACCATAAAAAAAATATACATAGAGACTAATATTTTATGGAGAGCCAAAATTCTTATTGCCTTATTAAGAACAAACTCTTATCAACTCTGTTATGAACCTCGATGTTGGAAAGACCAAAATATGCTTTAAAAGAAAGAGTTTGCATTTTTGGCATTTTTAAGAAAGTGAAAACTAAAAAGCATTTCATTTTAGTGTGTGATGCCTTTAAGGACATTAGACAAGTATGCAAATATCATGATAATTGATTTTTGATATAATTTATTTAGAGAGAAGACTGTTGAGAAGTTAGGAACATTCATCATTACCTTGCATATGAAAAAGATTGAAGTGCAAAAATCAACTTGATGAAAAGAATGTATGATAAACTAGGTGAAGAGCCCCAATAGCCATTCACATTCTAATAGCCATGCACTACATTTCACAAATTACAAGTTCACTAGAAAATCATTTATGAGTCAATCAGTGCCCATTTTTTCGAAAATAAAGTTAGTAATTAAATTAGTTGTGCAAGTTTATTTGTACTTATTGAGGGATTTATACAAAAGGTTGCATGATTATTGGGGCATTTTTGTAAAAGTATTGGATCAATTGTGCAAACTTTTTAGTTGTTTTAGTGAACAGGTAATGGCATAAAAGGGGCCAGGTGTTGGGCAATAGTTTGAAATGACCACTTTTTGAGCCTTTGGCGCTTAACCAATTCTACAAGAAACATTGATACTACGAAGAAGCCAACAAATATTTTTGAACCAATTAAGTGACATCTAGAAACAACAATTTTTTTTTCGTTGAAATCTAATGTAGAATTTAGATTCTATAAATATCTGAAATTAATTATAATGACTATTGATACACTTCCACTATATTTACCCTCTAGGCCATCAAAATCCCCCTTCTCTACCATAATATAACAAAATTTGTTCAATCAAATGCTGGATATAATATTTACCCTCTAGGCCCGTTTGGTGCATGGCATACGAAATGCTGGATATAGTCAATTCTGGAATATGATGCAATTCTAGAAGATACATATCCTCAAAATGATATCTGAAATATGTGTTGGAGCATTTGGTGCACCCAGAAGATGACTGAGAAGATGTATTTTCCGCGTTTGGGTGCAACAAATTGGAATTGGAATATGCACTGAATAAGAATTTGTTTTAATTTATTTAATTATTTTATTGTTTAATTTATTTTGTTTTTTACATTTTCTAGGCATTTTTGAATATTTATTTTATTTTTCTATCAACATTAATTTTATAATATTTTGAAATAAAATTATGTTTATAAGTTTTTTTAAATTTTAACATTTTGTATAAATTTTTTGTGATTTTTTCAAATGTAATTATGTTTTTCAAATTTTGTAGGCATTTTAAAATATTTATTTTATTTTTCTATCAAAATTAATTTTATAATATTTTGAAATAAAATTTTGTTTATAAGTTTTTAAAAAATTCAACATTTTGTATAACTTTTTTTTAATTTTTTCAAATGTAATTATGTTTTTCACATGGCATTTTTGAATATTTATTTTATTTTTCTATCAAGGTTAATTTTATAATCTTTTGAAATAAAAATATGTTTATAAGTTTTTAAAAAATTTAACATTTTGTATAACTTTAAAAATAAAAAAATCCTATACAAATTTATAAAATAACAAACTCCAAAATGCACAAGTCATTATTATAAACAAGCCATTCATTTTATTATTTATTTTTTTCAAAATGTTGCCAACCCGACTCAATAGGAGCATCGGTAGGAAAGAGCCGGGTGGAGAAAACCTCCGGTCTAGCCCCAAAACATACGATTACAATTTGGATGAGGCATTCCTCATTAGCAGTTATGAAATTACAACTTGAATGAGGCATTCCTCATTACATAATGCAGATATGAAATTACAACTTGAATGAGGCATTCCTCATTTACATAATGCAGATACAATGTTATAATCTGATGAGTCTTTGACGCTCTCTCATGCCCAAACTCATGTTTTTGTTTGTGGACACTGCATACATAGAGCATACGACTACTTTGTGCTTTTGTTAGTACACCAATGAAGTACATTCAGCAAACCTGGGTTAGAATTCTACAAAGCAATAACCAAGAAAACACTATAACGTTAAATCATGTGACTGATAGTAGATTGGGGCTCACCCGAGCCATAAACATGAAGAATTATTATAAAAAAAGATGGAAACCATATATATGTGCACTTGACGCAAAGAGAAGTTACGCCATATCCATATTAAAATACTAGTTACAATATGAAAATACTAAACTGACTAATTCATGAGCTCATCTCCGCATATGGTCGAAACAAAGATATGCAATTATAATACAGAGAAGGCATCGTAAAAATATAATTTCCGCATTTGCCCTAGTCTGACACGTTTTACACTCAAATCCTTCATCGCGGATAAGTGGAGATGGGCGGATAGGTGCAGATGAGTTGTCATCGACCCAACTAAAATATCCATAGCCATTATTTCCCCGTGATGCCCAATATACATTAGTTCTTATAATATAATGAATAATATTTACATTACAAACATTAAATATATACACATTAGTAACCTTTTTTTCTATTTGGGCACCACCAAAATTGTCGTCCAGGGTTGTTTGGCATCCGTGAAGTCTTCATAATGCACCGTCCACCACCACATTGATAGTTTAGCACATTGACAAGAGCCATCGAGCCTATATCAATAATGCACCACACCATCTTTACTACATTTATTACATAAATATTATAACATATAATCATGTGATTATAATAATCATACATTCACCACTATTGTGAATATACTCTCAATATATTCATCACTGATAATCAACCTACAACCATCAACCCAAGCCTATATCAACCAAGAAGCCTTTTGGGAGCTTCAACCATAATTATATCAAAACAATACAAATAATGCAACTTTCTACATTTACAAAGTCTATTAGACTCATACTTGAAAGTTCATGAGCCACAACAATCCCAAAATTAAACAAAATTCATTGAGAAAGATAAAAGGTGGCAAGGCTGATTCAACCATAATTAGTTATGGCAAGAAGGAATTTTGGACAAAAGATTTTACTTTCTTGATTGATTGGTTTGACCCACAAATTACAGACTTGGGAGTTTGAGGGATTGTTCATTGTTTAAGGCTGCTGAGAGGGATTGTTCATTCTTAAACTATCCTTGTCACAAATGAGGACGTCTCACAGTGACTATCCCTTGTGTAATTGCCACTTGAATTGTCATTGTCCTTGTGACATTATCAAGAAGAAAAGCATTTGCATGGTTCAATACCAATACATTCAAGTGGCAATTACATAAGGACAGTCACTGTGAGATGTCCTCATTTAGTACAATAGAGAGATGTCCTCATTTGTGACTGTCCTTACAGTGACTATACATTATCATGTTATCTTTACAGTAACTGTCCTCATTTGTGACTGTCCTTATCACAAATGAGAACATCTCACAGTGACTATCCCTTGTGTAATTGGCACTTGAATTGTCACTATCCTTGTGACATCAAGAAGAAAAGCATTTGCATGATTCAATACCAATACATTCAAGTGGCAATTACACAAGGGACAGTCACTGTGAGATGTCCTCATTTGTGACAAGGACAGTGCCCATCATTTATGAATGAAGAGATGTCCTCATTTGTTCAAGAAGAAAAGCATTTGCATGGTTCAATACCAATACATTCAAGTGGCAATTACACAAGGGACAGTCATTGTGAGATGTCCTCATTTGTGACAAGGATAGTGCCCATCATTTTTGAATGAAGAGATGTCCTCATTTGTTCAAGAAGAAAAGCATTTGCATGGTTCAATACCAATACATTCAAGTGCCAATTACACAAGGGACAGTCACTATGAGATGTCCTCATTTGTGACAAGGATAGTGCCCATCATTTCTGAATGAAGAGATGTCCTCATTTGTTCAAGAAGAAAAGCATTTGCATGGTTCAATACCAATACATTCAAGTGCCAATTACACAAGGGGCAGTCATTGTGAGATGTCCTAATTTGTGACAAGGACAATGCCCATCATTTCTGAATGAAGAGATGTCCTCATTTGTTCAAGAAGAAAAGCATTTGCATGGTTCAATACCAATACATTCAAGTGCCAATTACACAAGGGACAGTCACTATGAGATGTCCTCATTTGTGACAAGGATAGTGCCCATCATTTCTGAATGAAGAGATGTCCTCATTTTTTCAAGAAGAAAAACATTTGCATGGTTCAATACCAATACATTCAAGTGACAATTACACAAGGGACAGTCACTGTGAGATGTCCTCATTTGTGACAAGGACAGTGCCCATCATTTCTGAATGAAGAGATGTCCTCATTTGTTCAAGAAGAAAAGCATTTGCATGGTTCAATACCAATACATTCAAGTGCCAATTACACAAGGGACAACCACTATGAGATGTCCTCATTTGTGACAAGGATAGTGCCCATCATTTCTGAATGAAGAGATGTCCTCATTTGTTCAAGAAGAAAAACATTTGCATGGTTCAATACCAATACATTCAAGTACCAATTACACAAGGGACAGTCACTGTGAGATGTCCTCATTTGTGACAAGGACAGTGCCCATCATTTATGAATGAAGAGATGTCCTCATTTGTTCAAGAAGAAAAGCATTTGCATGGTTCAATACCAATACATTCAAGTGCCAATTACACAAGGGAAAGTCACAGTGAGATTTCCTCATTTGTGACAAGGACAGTGCCCATCATTTATGAATTAAGAGATGTCCTCATTTGTTCAAGAAGAAAAGCATTTGCATGGTTCAATACCAATACATTCAAGTTCCAATTACACAAGGGACAGTCACTATGAGATGTCCTCATTTGTGACAAGGACAATGCCCATCATTTCTGAATGAAGAGATGTCCTCATTTGTTCAAGAATGAAAGAATTTGCATGGTTCAATACCAATACATTCAAGTGGCAATTACACAAGGGACAGTCACTGTGAGATGTCCTCATTTGTGACAAGGACAGTGCCCATGATTTTTGAATGAAGAGATGTCCTCATTTGTTCAAGAAGAAAAGCATTTGCATGGTTCAATACCAATACATTCAAGTGCCAGTTACACAAGGGACAATCACTATGAGATGTCCTCATTTGTGACAAGGACAGTGCCCATCATTTTTGAATGAAGAGATGTCCTCATTTGTTCAAGAAGAAAAGCATTTGCATGGTTCAATACCAATACATTCAAGTGCCAATTACACAAGGGACAGTCACTATGATATGTCCTCATTTGTGACAAGGAGAGTGCCTATCATTTCTGAATGAAGAGATGTCCTCATTTGTTCAAGAAGAAAAGCATTTGCATGGTTCAATACCAATACATTCAAGTGCCAATTACACAAGGGACAGTCACTGTGAGATGTCCTCATTTGTGACAAGGATAGTGCCCATCATTTTTGAATGAAGAGACGTCCTCATTTGTTCAAGAAGAAAATCATTTGCATGGTTCAATACCAATACATTCAAGTGGCCATTACACAATGGACAATCACTGTGAGATGTCCTCATTTAATGCAATAGAGAGATGTCCTCATTTGTGAGTGTCCTTACAGTGATTGTACATTATCATGAGGACGTCTCACATTGCCCATCACCCAACAACCGCTATTTTGAAACACAAGCTTCAACTATTTAAAAATTACAATATACACAAAGCTTATAAGTATCACATTCAACTGTCCCTTGGGTAATTGCCACTTGAATTGTCACTGTCCTTGTGACATTATCAAGAAGAAAATAATTTGCATTTGTATCACTAGTTTAAGAATGAACAATCCCTCTCACCAGCCTTAAACAATGAACAAGAAAGTAATCATGTGAATATCAGTAAATGGACAAATATATCAAAGGACTGTAAAATAGAATAGAAAATACAAATTCACAATAGCCAGCTCATATTACCACAGTCATTACATTTAACCCAGCACATGAATATAAAATACAGTAAACAACACATTAGACCAGAAGAACCATAACTGTATTTTGAGACAAGTTTACAATGCCAAGATTAAATCCATAATTCTAATTAAATCCATCACAAGATTAGATTTTAAAAACAATAGATTAAATCCATAATTCTGATTGTTTTAATATGAAACATTAGTTTTGATTTGAAACATGGATCAACTAAAGTCCTCCAAACTTCCGTATCATATATGTGACTCTCTCCCCTTCATCCATTGTCAAGAATAATACGGCTGATTTCAGATCATGCATTAAGTTTTCATATGCATCAAGCATAGTAGATTGGCTGAGACCAAGGATTGCTTTAAGTGCTTTATACAAATCCATTGCATCATTTTTCATAGTAGATGTTCTATCCACTTTTAGAGGCTGTGCAAGGCCTTCTATAATGCCTGTAGATAGATCTTTGATCACTTCACAAATCAAATCCAACGATCCTACCATGCTTCCCCTCTTCGTCTTTGGCCTCCTTGACGATGTTGTAGGGTTGTCTTTGCCGCTTGCAGTAGATTGGTTTGATGTAGGTGTATCAATAGATTTGAAACCATCATTAGCCAAATTAGCAACAGTCTCAAAAGATGCAGTATCCATACCATGATAAGTGAAATCTTCCTCATCATTGAAATCTTCCTCGGTCTCTTGAGCTGTTGCAACTGCAATGCCCTTAGCTATGTCACTCCCAACAATACAAGATAATTCATTGTAGTATTGAAACAATTGCCTCTTATACATTCTGGCATTTTTAAATTCCTTTCTCTGTATGATGGCATAACAATTGATTTCATTATTGGTTTTTCATTACTTAAAAATATATATTCAACTTAAAAGGAGATTTTAAGACCATGTTACCTTCAACAACTCATCCCAAACACTATCACTGGCATCCATAGTTTGTGTACTCTCATTCCATGCTAAGCCACTTGTATTCCTCAAGTCTTTCATGACTCTATACCCTTGCTTCCAAGTTTTCAGCTTGTTCTTGAAGTTATCCTTCGATAGCTTCATTTTCAACTCATTATTGAACCTCCTTTCAATGGTTGTCCAAGCCTCTTTTTTGAACCCCCCTTCAGCTTTTTTTCCAAGCTGCACTTGCTCTTGCAGCAAGTCTAGCAACTTCCATTCCATTTCTTTTGTCCAAAAAACCTTCTTGCAAGAAGAAGTTGGATGGATAACTTGAACATCACCATCCATGTTCATGTTTACACCCGTAGACATACCTGAGGCACACAACATGAGTTACCCACTTTTTTTGACAAGATCAATTGCAATGTAAATAGATGCAAAGAGGCATATACATAGATGTAAACATTAAATATAGCAACATTAAACATAACATGACAATATTAAATATAACATGACAACATTAAATATAACAACATTGAATATGACATGACAACACTAAATATGCCATAATGACTTTTAATACATATAATATCAGTTCGTGAAATTTATGAAATCTAACATTAAAGTTTAAACACTGCCATAATAGTTATTCAACCGACTAAGATTGATTTCTATAGTCTTCCCACATCCTTCTTGCTATTTCATCTTGAAATTTGCCCCAATCATCTCTTTCATGCTGGCTCAACCCATATGTCTCAAGCACTAGTACATCTATCCGATCATGACCATCTTCCTCTTCAAATTCTATCTTGGATGGAAGGCCATACTCTATCATAATGAAGTTTTGAAGTATGCAACATGCCAAAACAATCTTTGTTTGTGTCTTGATTTGATAAGACGTCACATGCTTCAAGATAGGAAAACACTACTTCAAAATCCCAAATGTATGCTCTATTACATTCCTCAGTGAGGAGTGTCGATGATTAAACAACTCTTGTGGGGTGTTTATTGGGTTTGCTCTTGAAAACTCCTTTAGGTGGTAGCGTGTGCAATGATAAGCCGCAAGAAATCTTGGTACGTTTGGATATCCAACATCGACCAAATAATATTTACCTAAACAAAACAAAATGTCATTGTTATAACGTTGTCTTATTTTTCGCATGCTTCAATAATATAATCATATTTTACAAACCTAGGGGAACTACCAATGGATCCGCTCTAGATAGAGTCAAAGCTAGAACATGACTATCTACAGCAGATCCTTCCCAACCGTAAGGATGTATTGAAACTTATAATCAAATGAACACACTCCCATAACATTCTGTGACAAGTTGCCTTTTCTATCATGATATTTAGCTTGCATGTTGCCATCCATAGTGACCGGTATATGGGATCCATCAATTGCTCCCACACAGTCCTGTAGTCAGAAAAAGTCATAGGTCTAATGAACACGCGATAATAGGATTACAACTCAATCAAACAAAATTGAACCACTAGGAGATATACCTTGAAGTATGGATCAAATCGGGTCTTCCCACTGATTTCCTGAGGAGTGTTTGGACCAGGGGGTATAAAATAATCCATATAGAGTGCTAAGATAGCCGTCAAGACCTTGTGTAATTATCGACTTACCGTCTCTCCAGAGTGCAAAAAGTTATGGGCAATCTTACGATTCCTCAGATTGTGGCCAAGAGTATGGAGGAACATGACTAATTGTTCCTCTAACACAAGGATTTCTGTATCTCTGATGCTTCCTTTTTGCCTTAAAATATTGGCTGGTTTAAAGAAGGATTGTCTACTCATGCATATTTGGTCAAAGCAATCCGTCTCATTGGAGTTGATAATACGCTTATAAAAAGGAATTACATCTCTTTTGCGCTTATGCATATTTCAACTACCTTCTTTTACAGACTCTGCTATGGCTGCCACAAGGGTGGCAAGAACAACTACAACAATAGGCAAGACTCTTCTCCTCCTCATAATTTGTCCTTCAAGTTCACATCATCAATGAGATCCATTAAACTACCTAAAAATACCAACAAAACAATCACCAAACAACATAAGAAAACACCCAACTATAATGCATAATCAGTGAATAGAGTTGTAGGTTGAGTATACAACACATGTAGACAAGAAAGGGAATATGGTGTCTACTAATTTGGTTGATGATGAAAGTAATTACCATCAAGAGAAAGTACCACAGAACAATGTAAGTGACCATAAATTAGTTGAGAAAAAAATAACTTTATTCAGTTCATACTTTACCTGCTGATAACGTTCAGGCATGACTGTGAAGTAGAATTGGAGAATTGAATGTGATACTTCTAAGCTTTGTGTATATTGTAATTTTTAAATAGTTGAAGCTTGTGTTTCAAAATAGTGGTTGCTGGGTGATGGGCACTGTGAGATGTCCTCATTTGTGGCAAGGACAATCACAAATGAGGACACTCACTATAAAGACAACATGATATTGTACAGTCACTATAAGGACAGTCACAAATGAGGACATCTCTCTATTGCACTAAATGAGGACATCTCATAGTGACTGTCCCTTGTGTAATTGGCACTTGAATGTATTGGTATTGAACCATGCAAATGCTTTTCTTCTTGAACAAATGAGGACATCTCTTCATTCAGAAATGATGGGCACTGTCCTTGTCACAAATGAGGACATCTCACAGTGATTGTCCCTTGTTAATTGCGACTTGAATGTCCTTGTCACAAATGAGGACATCTCACAGTACAGCCCATACAGGTCTAATTCCTTCATGAACTGAATTGGCAAAGGTTATACAGTGAATCTACTTTCTTAAGTATTGGTTTTGTTTGGTGAGTTTTAGAGGCTATTTTCAAGGACTATCTGTGAAAGACAGGAAACCATCGCTTGTAGCTTCTGCAACTAAGTGGAATGGGTCCAATAAGGTAGGGCTAGGTCTTAGAAAAGTTTTTATGAGCAAGAGAGATAGTATCTAATGATGATTTAATGAAATAACAAGAGTTTCCTATAGTTTACTAATTTTTCTAAGTTGTAGACCCTTATACTTTTCCACACAGTAGATTCATGATGACCAATATAGATGGTTATGTGGGATATTGAATCTAGTTTACATTAAATCAAGTCTCATTTGATTTCATTATACCTAAAAGGCATTGGGGCTTAGATGTAATTATTTTGCCGATTTAAAAGAATTGGGTTGTGATCCAATACCATCCTTGGAAGGGCATATAATGTGGCATCATATCCCAGGTCCCAATGAAATGAAACCAGAAACCTGTCTGGACTAACTTGAATTAGGTTATTTCCTTTCGTAATGTTGGACCAGGTGATTTTTTGTCCAAACAATTCAATATCAAGCAACCCAGCCAAGTTGATAAATTCAACTAGATCATCCATGTTGTTGGAGTGATCCACCACTCCCCTCAAATTCTATGAAGGGAATAATGACATGTTACAATCCCTAGAAACCATCCAACAAGCATTATTATTGTCCATGATCATGTCAGCTAGCTCCTTCCAAATAATCTGTCTACTTAAATGGGTATTAGGGGTATATGTATTGACCAGATTCCAAATTAGGTCGTGTGGTCCCATTTTCCTCAGCCCCTACATCTTTTATGCTTCTTATTTTTCTATTTTTATTTTCCTTTTCATTATCCTTTATATGAGGAGGAGGCTCAGTTGGTTCAGTTACCTTTACTTCATTAGGTACTCTTTTGTTGAACACACTTTCCTTACCACGCCTAGTCCTCTCTTCATCAAGAAGAGATATCTTATTTATGTTTTCTTCTAAGTCTTTTACAACTCTTTCTTCTTTCATTAGCACCCCAATATTGCAAGACATTGGGAGAGTAGGATGTAGTCCCTTTTACTGAATGCACTTTCCTTACCTTCCAAGGGCTTCCCTCTGGGATCCAATAGTCTCAGAGATAGGTAGTGCTTCCTATTCTTGGAATAATAATTCTCATCACTATTCATTATATAGGGATTCCTTTCCTTATCGGGGATAGATGTATTCTTTATGCTTTCTTTTGAGTTTTTGGTAGCTCTTTGTTCTCTCATTAGAATCCCAATTTTCAATCACTAGGAGGGCAAGATCAATATTGATGTTTGCAATTTCTTCCCTTGAGGGGATAGTCTTTGTTAACAACTCCTTAGGGTCTTTCTCATCTCTTTTTTCCTTGAGGAGGCTAGCTTCACAATGACTATCTTCCCCAACAAAAGTAATCAGGTTTGGCTTATCGGGAATTCATTGTTCAACCAAAAAGGTCTTATAGTCTATAGTCAAATGACTAGCTTCATTATGGTTGTCTTTCACAATTAAAGCAATTGAGTTTAGGTTATTGGGTTTATGTTGTTTGACCATTAGATTCTTACAATTTGTAATCAAATATCTTGGTCTGGCACAGTTTTTGCACAAAGTGGTTGTATTTTCATAAACAAGAGCTTGCATTTTGTTTCCTAATTTTGATTTCATAAGAGCTTTATGTATAACTACATTCATACATAAGCAAGCAAAAATACACCTATTTTTTTGTCTTTGTCACCTTGTCAGAGTAGAGATATTATCCTAAGGTTTTCCTTGTCTATTTAAAAATTTGTTCATCCTATAACTCTAGAGGTTGACCAAGCAAACAGACCCACACATGTGTCATACTATTCAAATTTGCCTCTGGTTCGAATCTTGTTTCCATTTGCACATTATCATGCTATCTTTACAGTGACTGTCCTCATTTGTGACTGTCCTTGTCACAAATGAGGACATCTGACAATGACTGTTCGTTGTTCTTACCATTTGCTATCATTTTCGTTCTCACCTAGTGTTGTTATTTGAAATAGAGAGATATCCTCATTTGTGACAACAAAGAGGATACCTTTGAGGGCAATGTTAGAATCCCTTAATTGCCCTCAAAGGTATCCTCTTTGTTGTCACAAAATGAGGACATCTTTCTATTTCTTGGTACAAGCTATGTTTTAGTTTTTGCTGTTGGAGCTCTATGGCACCCTTACCTCCTCTCAGCATTGATAAATTAGGTTGGTATGCTACTCACAATAACTAATTGGACAAGTACATCTATTCCCCCATCCAAATACTTATCTGCCTTAAAAAATAATATGATTTATATTGTGATATTGCTATCAGGATTCAACTGCTTGAGTCCTGATAGCAATATCACAATTGACTTGCCATGGAAAAATATCTCCTTCTTATCAATATCATTTATAACTTATTAAAATTAGTAATAAGGGTCATCAAACCTGATCAAGAAAGGGCTCATGTTAAACAAAAAATTGAAATCTACAAGTGTAAACTTAATATGAAAATAAAACTAAAATCAAAGCCAAAACCCAAATATGATAATAAGGTTAAGTCTAGCAATCTACTATGATAATGAGTGAGATCAATACAAATGGATATAACTATTTTGGGAACTTTTGGTAGTCTAGTGCTACAATGAGAAATGGATTTACATGAGCTATAGGGTTTTGCAGGTATGGATTTTGGGTAGGGAGGAGATGGAGGTTTTGGTTCAGGAACAACAAGACTGATGCCTCCTGCAAGAATGAGCTTGCGTTTTATACAGATAGGGCTACTCTGATACAACAACCTTACTACCCCTTCAAATCTGCAGGTATGGTCTATAGAATAGAGGCATGAGAGAGAGAAAGGCCGAGGAGGAAACTAAGACCTAGGACTCATAACATAGCCCACCCACAAATACCAGACAACCTAGTGAGGATAGCCAAGCCACACAACAAAAAATCTCCCCACTCAGCCTAGGAGCCCTCACTGCCCCACCAGGACAAACTAAGAAGTGCTTGCACAAAGAGGGTACAAGCACTCTTAACACCTCTCCACAAGAAAAACCACTACAACTACACATGAAATCCACTATGTAGAAATAACTCTTAGAAACAGGGGCCAACGTCACAGCTTCCCAACCAAACCACACTCTCTTCAGAGTAGAAAGAAGACTCTGCAAAGCAACACAACACTTGGGACAGAGGGATAAGAAGCCTGCAATGAAGCAGAGGCTGCGCACATAGAACAAGCCACGTGTAAGACCCAACAAAGGGCAAAAACCACAGACATGAAATGATCTCGACCGACTCTGATGACCCCACACCACAACCAGCGTAGAGATTTGGAAAAAATAGTTGGTGCTAGATATATGACTGCCGGTATACCAGTGCCCCCAGACCTGGTTATGCTAATTTTTGTAAGGAAAAATAAATAGGAAATACGCATTGCAACATAGAAATGAATGTTATCACTATTTCACAACAAAGAAATAGAGCCAACCATCCTGAAACTCCAACCATCATAATGAAACTTCAAAATGCAAAAACCCTACACTATGTAAAGAACTAAAACCCTACTGTGTAAAGTTTCACCTCCTTGTCCGAGAGAAAGATTTGTTGCAGAGAACGGGCACAATGAAGACAACAGCGAACGGGCACAACGAAGACGACAATGAACGACCAGAGTGAAGATGATAGCGAACAATGAGAAAATGAGCGGGAATTTCGACGGATAATGTAATCGGACACCAAATTTTTATATTTTTTCTCAAGTGGACCCGACGGCCGATAAAATGAAAATTTGAAAAGTAGAATTAGAATGAGAATTTCTAATTCCACCTTTTCAAATGGAAGATGAAATGTTCATTTTTTGAACAAAATTGAAATTTCGAAATTCCAATTCCTCATTAAAATGGACACAAACATAGAATAGAAAAATCCGAAAATGCTATTCCTCAATATGGACTCATATTCCATGTACCTCAGGGCCCCCTTAAAGCATTGTTTTAACATTATAGTGCCTTATGGGTCTGCTGTAGATTAAAAAAATCAGTCGTAGATATTATTTTTAAATTCATGGTACTGCTCGTGACCAGTTATGTCGAACTAGTTGCTAACACACGGAATCTTGCCTCTGAATAAAAAAGCTGTATTTAGTCATGGACACTCTCATTAATTCAAACCTTCGCGTAATCGGAAATCCTAGTTCATTAGAAGCCAAATTATTCGTTTGGGCAGGACACGGTCGACGGAGTTTCTGCTCCAAATTCTGTAAAATCTCGAGCCGATACAACAAACTTAGAAGTTGGGCTTGCCAAGGTTCAAATCCTTTCGACCCCTTTTGCTTAATGTTCCTGGTTCAATCGTGTCTTTAAATTTTCTATTTTAACAGTCTCAGATTTAAGTCTGTGTTATACACGAACAGTGCCTGTGCGAGTGAAAGATTCCGTAGAAATTTGAATACAGATCATTCAAGGCAGTCACTAAATTGACCTAAATAGTGGATAATAACAATTGATGAAAGGATGTTAGATTTTGTGGCCTTCCTATATTTACGGATTTCCCTTCCTTTTCACGGGCGCATACACAGCTGATAGTGCTGGTTAATTCTTCGACGCCTCATAGCATTGGTAGCACGTTTCGTGGTTCCAAAATGTTCTGGGTCTTGTTTTAATCTGTGCTAATAGAAATGGCAGTTGGAAAATTGAAATTAGTCACTAAACAACGAAGAAAGATGAGCAGGGATCGATCTACTCGTGAATGTAAATGAATAACAAAATAGCAAACTGGGGTGCTTTGGGAGGCACTGACAATTTGTTGTTTGATTATAGCCTCTGTTAAGAGGAGATATTTAAGCTTCCTTGAATATGTAGTGATTGATTAAATTATTAGTCTTTTCCCCACTGAAGAAGAAGATTGGAAATTTATATAATAGTCAAGACGAGTTATCGCAACTGGATGCATCTTTTGTTACTAATTTCAATCAGAAATTCCCCTGTTGTGCCTTTTTATCCCTTCTCATGGTTCATTCCTTAGGTCATTGATGTGTACTTACGGAAAACTTACAAATTGATCGGTCACACAAACCTCCAAATCGTAAAGTTCAACCAATGACCAAGCAAGGGTTAGGCAAGATGGTGGATGGAGCGAACCACCTTAAGTAGGAGACTTTGAATGGGTAGAATTGAAATGACGTGGGTTGATAAGTCTATTTCACATTGGGTTCACAAAAAATGTTTGCTCGGTTCCTCAACCTTCTTTTTATTACCATTCCACCTATCCAACCTGTCTTGCGAAGGGTAGTTTGTGTCATCCACATTTTTACATAGCGTTGGCCTGCTCGTTCGTTAGCCTTTATGTAAGGACGAGGCTTGTCGAAGAGATGTCAAGACACGTTAGTTGAAAGACCTATTAAATATTTTAGGTTGGATAGGAAAAGTCTACGAGTGATAGCATGCTCTGAACCTTGTCAAAGAACTGATTGGACAGGGTAGCTAGCTGGATGAATGCGTTCAATCAGGCTAGCTAGTTGAAAGAATGGAAATAATAGCAATTCCTAAGAGTAGCTTGATACTTCAAGATATCTAATATACTTTACAGGAAAGAAATCTGACATTTAGCAAATACACTCACTATCCACACAACATTCTCAAACAAGCTAACTGAAATAAATAGAAGAAAACATCATACATCCTATATATGGATTCAGATCTCTTAGGCAACCAAGAAAGGGAAAATCAAACGAATGTGTGTTTAAGCTAAGATCCTGGCCCACTTAAACAGCAATCAGCCTACAAACTACTGGCTGAATTATCAAAATACATTCTTGCTCTCTTTTGTTTAGTTTTTATATTTTTAACCATTTATATGCATATACAAAGCCTACTTGTAAATGAGCTGCAATACCTGCCCACTCGCTTGAGAAACAATATTTCTCATAGAAACAGTATCTTTTTAAGAAAGAAAGAAAGAAATTATTTTAACGTCCATGAGGCTAAAGATAGCCTATGGGACAGACTGCCTTACAAACTTAATTTCTGCATTTCAGTCCTTTTCTTATGCAACTTGATGATGCGTGCGTGCCCCCAACTGCTCAAGTGTTCCCTTGTTGAATAAATGTTCCCTTGTTGAATAAATGAACCCAAGAGTTAGCTGTCAAAAGATTTACAAAACTGTCCCTATTGTCCTTGAAGGCATCACACTTTTAAATGAAATGCTTTTCTGTTTCCACTTTTCAGGAAGTGTGAAAAATGCATACTCTCTCTTTGCAAGCTTCTTTTGGTTTTTTCCAATGGCCGGTTTGACAACGAAGTTGTTGAGACTTAGTTCTTACTTGAGCAATGAGAATTCTGACTCCCCAAGAGATATTGGCCCCTATGTATGCTTTTTGATGATGATTACGAGTGAGATTAAACTTTTCAGTATAATACTATTTCTTTCTCCATAGTCCTTTATCCCAAGAATGCTTGTGGAACATATCCATAACAAAAGCCTACTATTAGTGGGGCACGTGTTTACTAAACCACTTGCTACCTTGTTGCATCCAAGTCTTCTGTCTTTTGTACAATATGCCATTGGAGACAACTTTAGGCCATCTGCCCTCTTCCATTTGTTCGATTCTTTTAAAATATCTTACGAGTCGCACCATAGCAATTGCTTCAATAAGAGGAGCCCCAACTTCACTCATCATGATATCATAAGGGACTGAACTTTTAATTTTGAACTTGTTTGTATTCAAGTGTTTTTTAATTTTCTCAATTTCCTTCCACTATAGGTTAGAGGTACTGCTGGCCCACAAGTCACAACCATAGAGTACAATTGGAAGCACTAAAAGCCCGAAAAGAGTTTGGGTAGTTTTTCATGATATTTGTAGCAAGGGTTTTCAAAATTAGAAATCAGAAGATATTTTTTGTGAAGCTCAACTACTCCTAGAAGTGCCAGATCATTACATTTTCAGCCATTTCTATTGAGAAGTAAAGGGTGTAGCTGATTTTCTGGTAAAATTTAGAGTTGATTCCCTAAAACATTTGATCATATGCAAATCATGAGACAGATGGAATAGTTTAAGAGCCAATGAGATGATGTTGATGGCTTAAGAGCAAATAAGGTAGATGAGGTTTTTAAAACCTTGTCACCCAACACTAAATACTATGATTTCATTCCATTTTCATCACACTTGGTGAATGAGACAATTTCTTGGAAATGTATTGTGGATACCCATTTGTTTCATCCTTGGATTTCAACTTCCATTGCCTTCATTGTTGGTTTAGCAGCTAATTGTTCAATCATGGAGCCAAGGTTTCATGGTTTCACTTGCAGATGGAGATGGCACTTAGGGGGCTGGTAACATAACACTATTTTCATTATCCAGGCTGACTCGACAAAGAGTGGCATCTAGGAGGTGATTGGCTTGAGCTTTCTTGAAGCCAGGCTGCGAAGTTGGGTAAATAGTGATGTATCCTTTATATTTGTCTCCAATCTCCTTGATTTTCTTGGTTAAGGCATTGGCTGAGTTTTATGTCAGGGATAAGTTTTTGGGCAGATATGACAAAGCCCTATAAATTATAATGCCATTTTTTGTCATGTTGTTCACAATGGGGGATATGAACACAAGCTAGGGACATAGCTGGTTCAAGCAACTTAATGATAGTAACCTCTTAAATGCAAAATAATCTGTACAAACATACATAAAAATGCAAAATGATCTATAGAAACATGCATAAAATAAATTTACAATGTCATATGGAGTTTTTTCTTCATTTATAGATTAAAAATGGGTTCAATTCAGCCTGAGGTTGTGGTGGATTTGCGAATACGTGGGCCATGAAGAGAGCCCACTATGCTCTCAAGTTCTCAACTGCTTCTTCTTCTTCTTCTTCAACGTTGATTGTAACACCTTGAGATTCAGCTATACTTGATTTCATGGTTAGTTTTGCCCTCTCCCTTTATAGTTTTTTCTCCTCTTGGACTGCAAGTAAGACATTGATTTCTCTTTTTATTTCCTCTGTAGCTCTAGGATAGACCCTTGTATCATGCTTAGTGATGGCTGCAAGGTGGTATTTCAAGTGGCTTATGTCTCTCTCTAGCACCTTTAGGACGAGTGCCCTACATATTCAGATGGGCATGTGTCTACTGAGGCAGACCCTATAGCTGAACAATTTATAGATATTTTTCTATTTGCGATTATAAATGAACCTACACGTACAAATTGAAGTCACAAGTTAATATTTTAATAAAAAATTTAGTAAACAAACTAAATTAGTTTAAATAATTTTAGACAATTGAAACTTGAAAAAAACAAGAAAAAAGTGTTAGGTTTTGAAATTTTATGGAAAAGTTGACATTCTTGAGAAAGCAGTAAAAAATGTCAAAAAATGGAGTTAAATCTTGTTCATTAGACTCTAAAGCAAGTTAGAGTACTTAGGAAATGCCATTATTGAGTTTTTGTAAACCTAGATGCAACAAAAAGGAGATAAAATAATTTAAAAAAAGAAAGAAAGAAAAATCAGAAAACCTACCGAGGAATCCAATTTCGCTTCGAAATCCACCTCAAATTGACTGAAATTGTTGCAAATGACCTTGGAGAAGCTTTGGAGGCTTTTTTTTCTTTCTCTTGAGCAGCAAAAGAGAGCACAAAAAAATGAATTGAAACTCACTTCTACCATTCTGGGTCTTTTATTTTGCTGTAGACAATTTTTAAGCTTAGACTCGGCAAGCTTTTTGTAAAAACTCAACGAGTTTTTCAAAAAAACCCTGGGAAGTTTTCTGCAAGAAAAAGTCGAAAAAACTCACCGAGAAAATAACTTGAGTCATCTACCGTTACAAATGTTGTGAGGTTTATGTTTAGGCATGTATTGTCCAACATCTTTGTCTCGTATTTTGGTTGTCTTGAGAAGGCATCTGAGGTGGAATGATCCATAACAAATGCAATATAAAAGGTTTGGTAATTTCAGCCTAGTTGAATACACAAGTTAACACAAGATCAGCAACAATGTATGAGGTGAGTATGCAACAATCAGCTATTTCATTGCCACCAACAGAAACAGAATACACGGTATCTTTTGGAATGACGTTGTTAATGTCATTGTAGTTTTAGTCGGATATATATATATATATATATATATTAAGTAACAAACCCCGATTAGAGATCGGATGCTTAGTTAAGATGAAACGGCACAATTCATGAGACATCTCATGACATGTCTGCTCATGGGATATGTCTCTTGCTTATATATTTAATGCAGATCCGATTCACAATGGAAGACATTAAAATTAATATGTGTTCTGCTCTTGTAGATCGAATCATATTCTGAAAATAGAAAAGCCACAGATAGATCAAATCTGATCAAAACTTAACATGGTATCAGAGCCAGGTTTGAGAAACGATCAAGATCAGATTTTAAATCTATATATTCCGTTGGAAATCTTGTACCTACAAAATGGTGAATGGAATCAGACTTGAAGACAAATTTATTGGATTGATCTCCATGTAAACTCGACATGATAATAACTAGAGATAGCGATTGCTAAAATCAGGAGTGAACAGAGGAAAGGAAAACGTGATCATAAGGAGTATGATTGTCATTCATTCGGAGGAGACATTATGTTCGAACTTATGTGACAGCATCAATATTCTTATCAATAAATATTATTGGAAAATATAGTGCGCTTTTATTAAAGCAAAATTTGTATCTTTGATACATTACGATGAACGAGTCTGATGTGTAATGTGGAAATTATCGGATCTGCTGCTTATCAAGTTTATTGAATTAGACCCCATGGAAATAAGCCACAATAGACAACTTGCTATCACAGAGGCAGCGTTATGAGAATGTTGAGCAGTACTGCAACAGTCAATCTTAATGGTCAAACTCCACGAAGGATTCTTTGAACCTGTGACAACAACTTCACGGCCAGTACTTGATATCGATCATAGTTATGGTCTTCACACATCAGCATTGTATAGATTTGAGTTATTCCTATTGTGAGGATCTTAGATTCAATGTGTTAGAAGTTGTCGAATGGATCCAACCCACTGCACTCAAGCACAGTCAACTCGCAAGGTGCCTATGACAATACACGCTTTAGACTTATTTTTGCTCCCTTATGTACATGTTCGCTTCAATTTGTCTCACAGGAGTTGCGGCTAGCCAACAAGTAGTATTTGGATAGATCTCCAAGTTCATTTTTCATTTCACTTTCTCACCACTAATTTGAAAAGAAAAAAAAGAAAAAAAGAAAAAAGAAAAGGGCAAGGATTCAAATTTCAAATAGTAAAAAGCTGTTCAAGAAACAGAGAGTCTACTCCAAAATACAATGTTATAGATGTGACAACTATGGTCACTCTGCAGAAAAATGTCTTGACAGACTCTAACATCAAGCTTGGATTCAGAGAAACTTGTATCCTGAAAGAACTTCAAAATAACTCAAAATTTGTGAAATACTGGATTGAGAGGGAGTTCATTGTTCTTTACCATCCTCACCAATCTCCTACGAAAATGAAGGTGGAACACTTAAGGGGTAAACTTGGTATGTTGAAATTACTAAGAAGAGTCTCAGGATAATTGATTATTGTACTAATGAATTACTTTATTATTAAATGTTAATTCATGACTATATGGGCCCTATGTACATCATGAGTAAGTGATGACTTCCAAATGATTATCACTTGTGTTTGTAGAAGTTATTGAAAGATGACGATCTTACAATAAGTTAAATTTTCTATTATGATGGATATCTTATGATGTCTAAGCAGATCATGATAGATTATGTCTTGCATGGTGGATTGATTTCCTTAAACAGACCATAAATATCTTGCATATGCATGGTGGATTAATCTCCTTAAACAGACCATGAAAATCTTGCATGGTGGATTAATTTCCTTAAACAGACCATGAATTTTCATATGGTAAGTATTATTGAGGATATATGTGCACATACCTTATGAAAATCTTGAGTACTTGGTGAATATCATGTGACTTGATATTCAGGAGGCCATTACTCGTGATATCATGAGATGATATCTAAATGGTGGATATCTTCTGATCAAAGATATCCTTAAAATTTGCCATTCTTGATATTACATTGAGGTAATATCTATTTTTGTTTATCCTCCCTAACTAAGAGGGAGTGTTAATGTCATTGTAGTTTCAGTTGGATACAACCAATATATATATATATATATATAAATAAAGTAACAAACCCCGATTAGAGATCAGGTGCTTAGTTAAGATGAAAAGGCACAATTCATGGAGACATCTCATGAACGGACATGGGATATGTCTCTTGCTTATATATTTAATGCAGATCTGATCCACAATGGAAGACATTAAAATTAATAAATGTTCTGCTCTTGTAGATTGAATCATATTCTGAAAATAGAAAAGGCATAGATAGATCAAATCTGATCAAAACTTAACAGACGTCAGCAGGTGTGATTGAGAGGAACGCTTGAATATAATCTCAAATATAATCAAGGTACAGTCTGATTGAGCATGAGTACAATTATTCATGCAAGGACAAAACAGATTGCAGCGTGCTTTCACTGCATCTAGATTCCAAATTGGGAAGTGATTCACTGTAATAAGAATGATTGCATTTATTTTCACCTAGGCTTTAGGTGAAGAAAAGTTTTGAGTTATATGGATATATGCTTTTGTTATCTCAGATATTTAGAGACACTTTTATTGAGAGTCTACATAATAGCTGTATTTACTTATTTAATCTTGCTTTGTGACTCCATGTTTCCACTATGTGGCTACAAAATCCAGTTTTCAGTTTCCCAAGTCATATTCTAATATAAAATGCTGAAATCATATGATTTTTGACTTAATTGTTATAAAAAGAAACACCATTTACAAAGAGAGATTCGTCTCATCTTCATGCCCTGTAATCTAAGTTAATGCATTTTCCATTGTTTGTCTATTCATGTCCGTGAACTGGTTGAGAGTATTGAATACAAATAAAGTAGGAAGAGATTGTTAATGAAGGTCCTGCAAGATCCACTTTTCAATCTGTGCAACTTTTGATTTTTAACTGCATAAAATATTCTAGTACAATTTTTTTTCTTCTGGTTTTAAAATTAATATAATTATAACTATTGTAATAGTGTTTCCTGACAATATTACATTTTCTGTAGACTATAATTGTCTTCATGGTGTATGAGATTGATTACAACTCGGTTACATGGCCATAAATTACTAATTTGCCTGTTCAATCTTGAGAAATCAATCACTAATGGCTAGGGATATATTCTTTACTTTGGTACTGATTAATGAAAGCTTATAGATGGAGCATGCGCTGCCCATACCTTGCACTGAGAGAAGGAACTAAGAACATTAGAAGAAGGACGAGAATAGAATGAAAAATGCTATAAAAAATCCAGGCTGTGCTATAGATTGCAAAAAGAAAAAGGCATTGCCAACATGGATGAAGCCAAAGTCTAAGTTTAATCTGTAACAGGTGGTGATCCTTATACAAAGGAAAGAGTCTTACATGTAAATTCATCCAACTTGAAGGATCGACAGTATACATCACGGATGGCTGGCCAGGATGATCCACAGGGAACAAGAAACATGGAGTGTTCAAGAAAAATGGTTTTCATGCCTATACTTGAAGAAGGCGTTTATCGTTTTGATTGTGATGGGGATGCAAGGAAAGAAGCATTTCCAAGCATATCATTTTTGAATCCTAGAGCTAGAGATGCTCTTTTGGAAGTTTCTATGCACAAGGTGCCAGATTACATTCCATTTTGCAAGTGCGAGCATGGCCAACAAGTTGTTACTGTTGAGGTTTGACACTATCTCCAAAATTTTGACTCTTCCCATGACAGATAAACATGTTATTTTCACATGCAGTCTTATGAAATCATTCAATGCAATCCTATAATTAGTAATTCACAATGCTTTTTGAATCATTTTTTCTTTTCATGTGTTAATAATGTAGCTTCCACGTGGCTCTTCTTTATATGGTACTGGAGAGGTTAGTGGTTCCCTTGAGCGGGCAGGCAAGCGGGTGAGTTATTAAACTTGAAAGCATCGTGCAGGTTCTCTTTCTCATTTAGGTGTACTTATGATTCCTATGAATGTTTTAATTGAGAGCACAAACATTAGTTTGGATTTGGCATGAGTATCTACAAGTCAATTTCTTCTGATTACACTTGTTATTGATTTGAGTTTTAACAGGAACCAGAGACAAGCTGACCAATGCCTTATTTATATAGTATAGTTATTAATAGGGTTGAACCTTAAAATTTGAGTTATAGCCTTATAAATCACTTGTTTTGCAATATCTTTTTGAGGCTGTTTAGTACTTCTGATACATAGTTCTGGACAGACTGCTACTAGTAAGTAATTAACATGTTTGGTTATTTTACCAGCTTTTCCCTCAATTTGTGCTCTGTGAATTCTAGAGAATTATTTTTGATACACTTGGTTGACATAGTGTTTCTTCTGCAAGTTCATGACTTGATAGTGTTTTCTCCTTCCTCACTATAGGTATTTACATGGAACACCGATGCTTGGGGTTATGGTGTTAGTACGACATCTCTATATCAGTCTCATCCATGGGTTTTGGCCGTTTTCCCAAGTGGGGAATCTTATGGAATTCTTGCTGACACTACAAAGCGGTGTGAGGTGGATCTGCTATAAAGTAGATTGCATTTTGTCTTTTCCTATATTCTTTCTAGGACTTGTGTGGTGGAGGCACCAATATTTTGGGGGAAAAGTAGAATAGAATGCATTTCACTGTTTTCTGTCTGCAAGCATGAGGTTGTAACAGATTAGAGTCTTGAAGGACTTATGAATACTGCTCTTCTGATTCAGCTTTATCTTGTTGGTTAGGTGGATTTGCGAATTGACTCAACCATTAAATTTTCGGCTCCATCATTCTATCCAGTTATCACATTTGGTCCACTACCATCTCCAGCAGCTGTTCTCTCATCCTTGTCACACGCTATTGGTATTTAATTCCCGCCGCAAAATCTTAATCTTGATGCATACAAATCAACTAATAATGCATCAATGTCTTCTACATTAATGCTAAAATTACGTGTCACATTTGAATCAGGTGTGCATGTCCTAATGAACAGGTACTTAAAATTATAGATTTCTATAGTAATTGTTCTGTCTTTTTAAAGTGTAGCTGTTGCTGGTTCACATCTTCTACATGTAAGCGTTTGGCTTTTAGTCCATATTGAAGATGAGTTAATATCATGTGTAAGTCACCTTTTAGTCTTGGAAATTTTGTGGCAAATTATGTGCAATAACTCTCAAGTCTCTTTGCATGAATTATTTTAGATTAACTAGTGTTCATAAAAAAAGGTTTTCTATCTTTTTGCCATTAAAATAATCATTTCCAAAGATTGTTATATGATTAATGTCAAATTAGCTATTTGAAATCCAAATCTCAAGTAAATTAAAGCAGGCATTGACATTGTTTTAATGGTTGATGATCAGGCTTCAAATCATCATTTTGTAAGTAAGAAATCTAAATTATCAGATGTCTTAAGCATTTGGATGAGAAATATTATGGCGTAGGTTTGTTAGTGTTTCAGTTCACACTTTTCAGTGCAACACAAAATAGAATAGATGTGTAATTAAAAAAAATATTCTTCAAATTAGAAGGGCAATTTCCTTGTAAATTAAACAACCAACTTAAAATTGGAAAATATGTACCTACTGTACAATCTTTACAATCACTTTTGGGGTAGTTAATGTTTATGCTGAATAAAATGTAAATGTTCAGCTTTTGGATTTTGCTTAAGGTAAAAGGATAGGATGCTCTTTCAACATTGGATAAATATTTTATCCTTTTCGACTTAAAACAAATCCTTGGACTACATGCTTACACTGTTCAATTAAAAATAGAGATTGAACATGGTAAGAACACACAAAGTTGAATAGGCTAATACATAAAAATGAGGGCTATGATTAAATTAAATGTAGAACTGAATACAAATCCACAAGCTACAACTCTGAACTCATTTGCAATATATAGCTTGCAATTTTTGTGAAACAATTTAACCCTTAGCATACATAGCAAGACATATCAATAAGAATTTATAAGAAAGCTATGTGCATTAAATGTCGTTGAGTCAATAAAAAATTTAGGATACAACACTAAATACTCGATGAATAACAACTTCAACAAATGTAGGTGCGAGAAATCATTTGTTAAGCTAAGTGCAAAAAGACACTCAAACTGTTTACAAAGTTATTGTATGAAAATAAATAATAAGCAAACTGCTATGTTTACTCTTACAAATAACGAATTGCATAAAATGCAGTTTTTATTACAAAACCTTATCCTCTAATACAAAAACTAAAATCATGCAACCTCTGGTTAAGCTGTAGATTGAATTTATTACTAATTTACAAACTGTCTTAAATGCTCAAATCTCCCACATGGCAACAGATTTGAAAATAGATGACTCTAGGCTATAAATAGAAAATGCTAAAAAGAGCATAAGGTAAAACTAGCAAGGGCTCTTTGCTCTAAAAATAGGGACTGCTAGAAATAGCATAGGCCATAAACAGTTCCAACTACAGAATATGCTACTCTTTGAAACCGATAAGCTATTTCTAGTGCAGGCTAAAACTAGACTTATGGGTAGGTGACTCTAAACGGCTTTAACGATTCTGCATATTTTCCTTCAACCATGGTTAATTATCTGAAAAACCTTGAAATATATCTTGATATTTTGAATTTCTTTATTAGGCATACATTTCTACCTTTCCTCACAGATCTGAAAGTAGGTTGCTTTGTATAGGGGCATCTTTGTTCCTTAACATGCACGTATATGCGGATCGGCAAATGGTTGAATGAATGGTTTGCTTTGTTTCAGACAACAAAAATGTAACTAAAAGACTTGTTCATATTAGCAAGTGTTGAAATTTGGATTAGTTTCTTCAACATTTTCATTTTGCTATAGAAGCACACCTCTCCTCACATGCACATGCCTGTGGTTGTTATCTGATTTTTTTGAAAAACATGTTCTTTGAATAGGCACATGCCTAATCACGGGCTCCTTAAAATTTAGACAAATTCGTCCTTTCTTGATGAGTGCATGTTTTAATTTGTATACACTCCTTTCATTCTTCCTTGTGGAACTTTTTGCTTTTTATGATGTCACAAATCTAGAAATGCTTTTGCTTAAACATGTTCTCCTTTGACACACAAATAGTTTGGAGTAAAAGAAATTTTAAAAAAAATATTTGGTATGTATTGATGTGTGTGCCTATAATCAAATTTGAAAATTTTGAATTTTTTTTGGGTCAAGGTCTGCAGTAGAGATTCTACATGCGCCAATATGTTTTGTATTGGTGCACGCCATTGAATTCAATTTCCTTAAAAAATCTTGCTTTTTAATGAGGCGCATAACATTGCTCAAGCATGTGCACCTATGAACTGGTCTTGAAACTTTAAAAAATATGGCTCCTTAATGCTAGTGCACTTTGAATATCCTAGGTGCACCTTCAAACTAGCAACACTGGACCCTTTGTAGCTTTAGCAAGGGATGCTCAGTTTTTATGATTGTGCAAATTAGAAAAAGTACCAATAAGATGGTGAGAAGTATGCAGGATTCCAAATTATGTTAGGCGAAGGTGAATCATAGGTTTTAGTTTAAAACTTCACATAATATAAAATTTAAAACTTGACACAATGCGAAAATTTCTCCACACAGTTGAATCCAGAAACGAAAGCATATTGATTATGGACTGTGGAAAACTATTCTCTTTGATAATACAGAAGTTTTCTATAGGTACAACAAGGTTAATTGATACCAAAAAAAACAAGGAAAATAAATTTGTGTTTAGTGTATTTGGACATGGGTAGGAAACAAGGAAGAAGTAAGTCTAACACGTGTTATGGCATGGGGGACATTCCTAATTTTTCTAATACAACTAAAACTAGGCGAGTGAAGGGGAAGCTGGCTGGTTGAATAAAAAAAGTAAAAATTGTCCATCTTTTTTACGCAAGTGAACAAAATAGTAAATGCCCATGAGTTGAGATACGTATTAATTGGAATTTTGAGTTTATTTTGGCTTATTTGAGATTTTGTCCTCTCCTATAAGGAGTGCAAGAGTTTACTATATTTTTATCAATTTCTCTTGTTAGGAATGAGGAAAAAAACATGACAAGTTTTTTCTTGTAGACAGAGGTTGGCTATATGGTGTATATTAATAGTGCTTTAGCTGTTCAATAGTAGTAATTGGGTCATCCTTGATTGTAGAACGAAATTGATAGAAAGTCTGGTTTGGATAGGGAAGTTGGCTACTTATTCTCTGTTTTATGCATCATATGCTACCCAAACATTGGGCAATATGCGTACATTTTGACCTCAATCAAGATAAATGAACTCTCACATCGAGTTAAGGAACTTTGTTGCAGTAGTCACTATTTATCATCTAGGGTTGGTTTATTTCATATATTCATATATTTGATTTGTAATTGTCCAATTTATTCTCAAGTCTATTCATCAGCACAAACCATTGCAATTATTAATGATAAATTATTCTCCTTATTACTTTAACACTAATAAGTATAGTGTAGTAGAGACAAATTGAAGGCATGTTACAATTGATACAAACTCAAGCTATGCTAACTATAATAGAATGAACATGCCAAAAAAAAAACACCATCATATTTAAATATGACAGCATGTTTGCCCTACACAATCCTATTCTCAGACAAACTCTAACTGAGAAATATTATGCCTTTTGTTTTCTTCAATCACTGAGCAAATTAAAGAATTTAATAGAATAGAATAGAAGACTATTAATGTCCACAAGACCAAAGGGGGCCCATGGGGCGGTAGACCCTACTGTTTTTGCTTTGTGAAGTGCTGACCTTTTGCTATTCAACTTGACAATGAACTCTCCCATTCTCTCCACCTTCTCCTCACTATAAATCCTGAAAAGATGTTGCTACTATATTGCTATGTAGTTGACTTAAATTTTTTAATATGCATTGCAATTTAGATTAAAATGTTTTTTTGTTTTCATTATCCTCATTGTGCTAGACACAAATTCTCTCTTCCCAAACCTCTTTTTGGCCTTTTCAACCTGCTTGTTTCACATCAAATATGATACAAGAGTCCTCAATTGGGCAATGAGAACCTTTGACCTTCATAAGGTATTGGCCTCCAATAGACCTTTTGCTGGTTGCTGCAAGTGGGGTTAAATACGACCAGGCAAGTACGACCTGCATAGGGAAAAATGGTAGAACCTATCTAGCTCTTAGAAACACCCTGAAAATCTCATCCAATTGCACATAAAGCTTAGCAATCAAAATCCTATCAAAAGACATAAAAAATGTCCATCTTCAACACCAAACTGTAAAACTTCACTCTCGGGCACAACTGTGACTTCAGAGTGAAACCAACAAATCCAATTAGGAGTTCGTCTCAGAAACTGGTTTTCTATAAGATTTTCATCCTCGATAAATAAGCAAACTTAAATCTCCTCAAAGCAAAATGTCAATATGAAAAACGGTAACCCTTTTCTCTTCACAACTTCTTTATAACTTTCCTTGGTGAATAAAATATGAATTTTCCTTTTTGGATATTCACTTTAACATTTAAAATCATTTTAAAATGTGCAAAATGATCACCTTTCTTCCCTTGAACCTAGTGCCTCCTTCTTGCACAACTTAAAGTCACTTTTCACTTTCTAAATAAGTAAATACGCTATTTATTCACGAATAAAAGAAATATTACTTTTGACAACTTAATTATTTAATTTACTTTTCCTTTTTTTGATTGCAAATAGCTTATGGGAAAATAGGGAAAATAAGATAATGGCCACAAATTTTCTTACATGCGATAAGGGGACATTACATCTCGTGGTATTGTAATTCATGTACTCATTTGGTAGACTCTACATCCACATGCTTCTCTAGTAGTTGTTTTTTTTTGATTAGCAATGATATATTTTATTAATAATAAAAAAGCATGAGGATTGCAGTTCCATATTTCTTCGAAAACAGATTCCATACCACCTATAACCGCTAACTACCACTAAACCACTAGCTTATCAACACTACTACTGCTACTAGTCCATGAGTTCCTTTTACAAAGTATGCATTTTTGCCTAGAACTATGCCGTATACATCTGCTACAATCAACTTCCACTAAAGGAGCATACAAAAAATTAATAGGGATATATATTATTGGACCATTAGCAAAATTTATACAAAAACATTCAAAATGAAGATTTCCTCAATTTTTCTTCACTGGTTTAAGGGGGCCATTCACCCAGTAGTCCTCCAGAGTGAACTTTGAATGCTTCCTTCTACCCTCCACCTCTGTCTCATCTGCTTTCCGCTCCAGCTCCCACTTGCGTAGAAAGTCCTTTAAAGCATCCCAGCCAATCTGTGCCTCTGCACATTGTTCATCTCTATCACTTGATGCGTTCCATATGATGAACAGATGTAATGATGGTTCGAATCCCCCCCACCTGAATCCAATCTCCATTTTGTGCGAGAAAGACCTCACCCGGTTGTGCCATGGCCAAGATAGACTTTATGCAGTGAGTCTACTCTTCCCACATGCTCCTGCATTACCTAATGCACCTCATCCTTGTTCCCCAAACCCTAAGCCATAAGCAGAGACAATTATAATTTTTGAGTGATGGTGATACTCAGACCTCATATATTCCTCCCTGAGGCGAATATCTATTATTTGCCAGAACATGGGATCATCAAATTTGAAAATGCCTTTCAATCTCTTCTCCAAATTTTCTGAGGAAAGACAATTGCTGTCTCTAAGTAATCAACATGAAGTTGGCCTCCATTCTCTGATCTGCACCACCTCACTTCCCTCTCACTTGCCTCTCTTATTGATGGTTCTCCAGGTGATAGAAAAGAAAGGCCTCTTTGGTATTAATAATACCTTCCTCCAAGCCCTTCACATTTACCAACCTTTTATTTGCCATGATGGTTTATGCGTGTGACGGCATATGGGTAATCTAAAGCCTCGAGCTGTAGATCTTGGTAATCTTCCCATAGCTCATCTGACTAACAATCATTTTAATGAGACTGCCAGCTTGGACAGTGTCTGCCATGGTGTTGCCACTTCTCATCATGTGGGAAACTTCAAAATCTTTGAATGTAATTAAAAAATTTCTAATTACATTTATATATTTATTCAATTTCCAAGCTAAAGTCTCCCCTTTTATTATGGCATTAATAATTATCAAAGAATCTCCCTCCAGGTGTAATTTTGGTTTGGATAATTTTTTCGCCATTTAACGGTCAATAATGCAGCTTGCGTGTCTGCCTCATCGTTCGATCCTTCCATCAACTTCTTGGCTCCCATTGCCACTATACTACCGATCCAGTTCTGTGCTACATATCCTGCCCCTGACAAGCTCGAGTTTCCCTTAGATGCTCCATCGAAGTTTACTTTGACGGTTGACCCATCCTTCTTCCGGTCTGATCCATTGGACAATTTTTCTTTTCTTCACTTCTGGATTTACCCAGAGACGCCCATTGATAGGCTTCTCTAGTAAGTCATTGATGATTTACTCCAATTTGTAATATTTCCTTTGGCAATTTGACTTATACTTTACAGATATTAATCAGTGTGTCACTCCTTACTTCTCTTCGCTTGGTAGACCCATGAGTTACACAATTCTCTTGCTACTAATGATCCAGGAGTATTACTGTAGGTTATTTTTCAAACTAGATCTGAATTTCTAAACATCAGGTGTTGCCTATTGTCAGTTTTGTTCATTGGTCCAACACAGAATAATGCTCATCTATTTTTTCTTTATAGTGAGAGTACACATTTTAAATAATGTTTTATGTTTTGTATCTGATTCCACATTACATGTTATGATTCTTAAATAATTATTCAAATCCTGTGTAGACATCAAGGAATACAATATGAATAGTTGTATTAGTTTGAAGAAAACTTTCTCTCTAATTTTTAGTATGTTAATGATATTATGATTTATCCTTTAACAATCTACATCTCTTTTCCTTCCAAATACACATTTCCCAAGTCTGATATGTATTTGGATTAGCTATGGCCCTAGTACATGTCTGGGTCATAACCATATCCATATAAAGCCTTAGTAAGGTTGGGAGACACATTGAATAGGGCTGATACAAATCTCATGGAAACCTAAAAATGAAAGGAGACTAGAAAAACATGTACCCATTATAAGATGCAAAATGTTCTCTTCTAGCACATATATTTGGAAGGCTCTGATACATGTGTGCAACCTCTAGATTCTATGTTTGGCGTATTTAACCTGGATATGCATCTGTGTCTAGATACCGCCTAAATACAGTTGGAATCTATATAAGACATGGATGATATAATAATTCAGCCTCTTAAGGAAAAGTGATTGAAGAACACCAAAGAAAAACAAATGAACATCTTATCAATGATATGGGTGCTCCCTATGATTATTCTTGCGACTTTATTACACATAGGCCTTTTCATAGATGCTATGCTTGCTCACATATTTTCATTTAGGCCTTCCATGGATGCCACGGTTTAAGCATTGTTGCCATTGTGTATGCTTAGGGGAGGCATAATGAAATACATCATAAATGTCTGGCCAGCGGTGAGGATCTAGCTTGTGCTTAGTTTGGGTGTGATACCTAGTTTGTGCCTGGGTCTACATAGTTTCCATTTTGTATCATCCATGTTCATACATTACCTGGAGGGCATGGAGGATAACCATTATGCATTTCTACAAATTATAGAGCATGTAGTCACATCATTGTTTATGGAGTTTTAGAGGATGCAAATGGAGCGATAAGAGAAGATGGGGCTGCTATAGTGTGTCATGGATCATCATCATTCTCTTGCTAGTTGTGTGGTGTAAGGACCCCCTTGGTCATTAAATAAGATCTCATAATTTACATACAGTGGAAAGATGGTTTGGTTTTTATCTGTAAAGAGCCATTCTAAAATCTTTGTTGGATCCATCATACATTTCTTCAAGCAACTCTTCTTTCATGGAGAACTCCAGTGCTGCAAAATGATTTCTTTTCCCAAAGATTGTCTCAATGACCCAAGTTGTTTAACCTCAATATATATCACAAGCAGGCCTCCATTTCCTCTTTAAGATATGATATAAGCTTTCAATGAGATATTAGCTCCTGAAATGACTCTGCTTTCTTGTTGACAGTTAAAAGATTCTTTTCCCATGATAGCCCCCACTGTGTAATTTTTAACTCACTAATAAACGTGTCACAGAATGTCTTGATTACCATGCTCTATCATTGAATGCCAATTGTCATGGCCTCTGTCAAGAATTGCAAATTGAAATTTTGTTTTTTAGTTTAGGCTAATAAGATTTTAATAATTCAATTTTATTATTTTACAGTTATGCACAAATCAAATTTTAGTTTACGATTTTTCTTTATTTTTACTTCTAGTATTTTACATCTATCTAAAAAATACAGAGACATCAATTTCAAACTATTTTATTTACTCGAGTTATTTTATTTTGATTCAAATTTATTTTATTTAGTCACAGATTTTAATTTTATTCAAGAATTGTATTAGTGTGTACCATTGTTTACTTTTTAGTTATAGAGTTATTTTATTTTTAAATGTAAATTTTAAATTTTAATTTTTGAAAAATCCGTCATTCTAGTAATTCTTTTGTTCTCTTTGTATTATAAATAGTATTAACTACCTACAATTATATTTTGTTATTAAATATTAATTATTTGACATGTAATCAGCTGTCAGTTCCAAGTTAAGGGGTTCTTATGCACATTCATGAATGAGATCCTTAATGCCACTATAGAATGCCTCTTTGTATTAATTATTATTATTTTTAGCCCTAATTATGAAATTGAATTTCCTTTGTAGAATTTGTTTTTCTTTTTATAAATTTTTTAAAATCATTTGATTTTTAAAATATTTAATCTAACAATTTTTTCTTTTACCATAATATTTTTTTGATTTAATTCTCAGAGCTTATTTAATTAATTTGAGATTAAGAGGGAGGGTTGTGACATGTGGTCTGCAGATTCACAATACATAATTCAAGGTTTGTATGTCCGCTAGGTCCAACATGAGTTGCATTGCAAGTTAGCTTTTCTATAAACAATTTGATTTCCTCTAGTATGTTCCCTAGAAATTGTTAGGTGATCCTTTAATATCCATTGCTGAGTGAGGCTTTATTCAGATTTTTTGTACATGTTTAACCATTATCAATAATTTAGGGTTCAAGTTAGTGTGCGTTGTGAATGTTGAGAAGGCCAACAGTTGTAGCTTGTTGTTTCTGAAATTCTAAAGCTGGTTGAAAATTGTTATATGGACATTTCTACTCATCTTTATTTTCAATTTATCCAATTTCAAGGTAAGATCCCCAAAGATTTTGAACTACTTATAGTTTTGATTTACTTCTTGGAATTTATACACCTTAATTTTGATTTATTTAATTTTACAACATGGTTCCTGGATATTTTGGAACACTAATAGTCTTAATTTACTCCCTAGAATTGACTATTTTGTCGTGTTGTAGGAACTACATTTATGCCACCAAAATGGTCTCTTGGCTATCACCAATGCCGATGGAGCTATGACACCGATTCCAGGGTTTTTGAGGTGTGTTTTGAAAATTCATATATTTTTTACTAGATTGATTATTTTGATACCAATGATTTGAGGCAATATTTTTTACTAATTTTTTGGCTTACCTATGTAAATTAGAGTTTTGGTGTAAGTGGGGGGAAGGAGTATATCAAGTGTTAATGGGGTTTATCAAATATAAGTATTGTTAGTTTTAATTTCACTTTGACTTCATATATTTATTCCTGTGTTGTAGAGCAGTGAGGGAGTGACTGATATAATTTGTATGATTCCTTCAATTTTTGAGTTCTAAATGCAATAATTTTTCTGGTCTTGCAGGTAGCAAAAAGTTTCCGAGAAAAGCAACTGCCTTGTGATGTCATATGGATGGACATTGATTACATGCATGGATTTCGTTGTTTCACATTTGATCCTGTATGGAGATTTTTTTGGATTTGATTTTGAGAATTTTGTTTTCCATTATTTCTTTTAGGGGTGCTTTAGGGGACTATTTTATGTGGGTGTAATGTAAGATATGTGTTGTGAGACACCATCTTGACACTTGTAGAAACCCTTCTACTATTATTGTTGACTTTAATATCATATAGAATTTTATTATTTGTGCCTTTCACAAAGATTTCAATTGGTTTTTAACTTTTTAACATTTCAAGTTTTCTTTTTTGTTCTAGAGACAAAAAATGACCTTGAAAACATAGAACCAAGTGTAGTTTTCTTACTAAAATTTATATGGTAAGGTTTTGCTAGATAATATGTAGGATTTTACATGCCAAATTTATATGGTAATGTCTTGCTAGACATCATGTAGGATTTTGTATGCCAAAAATAGATTTAGCATTTTCTTTAGATTTCATATGTTTTTTTGGTTAATTGAGAGAATTGGGTTTAGAGCCTGACTACTTGGAGCTTGCCTTGGGTTTACTATGCTGAAACAGTGCGCAACCTTAACAACACTTGGACATAAGGTGGGTGCCCCTATAACTCGTGGGCTAGTAGCATGCCCTACTCCACTAGTCTTTGTCGATATTTGAACTCGAGATGGCCCAGACACAATGTACTTAGAGTGAGGTGTTATATTCGATTTAGCCAGCCCTTGGAGACATTTGGATTTCATATGCTGTGTTATGAAGATTCTATTATTTGTGATATTTCATAAAAGATTTTAGCATATGTGTTTTACAAACAATTGCATTCTCTTTTGTATTTCTAAAATGGCACGCTACAACATTAATCTATAATTCGGCCAAAAAAAAAGTTAAGAAACTAGGGAACCAAACAATGAAGCTTCTACTGTATTTAGTTTTCTAAATCACAGTTGTAATTGGAGGAATTAAGCTGCTGAGACATTAAGAAATCAAATATTGAAATGGTAGGTGCAACACATTATAAGAATTGGACTTGGCAAAACCTCTATGAGGGGAAAAAAGCCTAATTGCTCTTGACTAGAGTGTATTGCTTAGAATAGATAAGTACAAATAGTTCCTTAACCTGTATCATGCCTATCACTACTTCAACTTGTATTTCTTAGAGGTACTACATTTATTGGTCCTCCTCTCTCTTGCTTTGGACTCAGTTGGTTCTTATTGCTGGAGGACTTCTCTAATGTGTGCAAAGCCTTCTGCTCAACAACCAGAGAGAGAGAGTTGCTGATAGGTTACACATTTCTGCTTATTTTTTTAAATTTGGGTGAAACCACTACATAAACAGGAGGTAGTTTCATATTTATCCCAGCAGTTTCCGAACCTCCATTGACAATTGCAAAATTGCCTTGATAGTTTCCAAACTGCCAATGATGCTTTCCAATCTGTTTCTATTTCGTTTCTTATTTTGTGGGCCATAAGTTTTTAATACAAAATCAAAATGAGGTGCCATTAGATTTGAAGTTTCATCACTTTTTGAGCCGAACATGATATTCAACTTTTTGTGCCCTATAAGTTAGGTTTTGGGCTTCCATGTTGAAGTATCTTTCCCGTTAAGAGTGGACTTACTCTTTAGATCCAATATGGGTTCTACATGCATTACTAGAGAGCTTTCGGTCCCACAAAAGCTAATTAATGAGACTTAGAAGATTTTTGTTGTCTCTAAAAGCATTGTACCAATTGTTTCTAATAAAACTCCTTCACATGCTCTTGGTGGAAGAACTAAGTGATGCTTGTGTACTCAAGTGTTTCAAATAGGAAATAGTAATGCTATATGTGTAATGCTTGACGAAATCTCTTTATATCTCCAAAGTGATTCTCAATGCAAATACTGTCCTAAGGTAGAAGTTGGTGATGCCCCATCCTACTTGTTGATTGAAACTAAACTCCCTCACATCCAAAATGATGCTCAACACAGGTAGTGCCATGAGGTAGAGGGTAGTGATACTTTGACTCAAGTATTGAAACCCAATTTTCTATCCTTATGATGAAAAACTCTGTGGTGGCTGCTTCTTCAACCTCTTATTCCACATACACTACTTCTACAATGATTGTCATGTACACTCTTTGCTGCATGAATTACCTTTCTTTTCAATGAAGGTTTACAATGCTTATGAAAGCTATTATAAATTAGCCCTTCTTTTTGCATCAATTTATAATGAAGGCCATACAGTTTTACAATGTTTACAATAAATATTAAAAGTGAGTTCTCATCCTACAAGTATGGACATGGTATAGTTTTGACATATTATTGTGCACGATACAATAATGAAGTATGTCATTGTTATGCACTAGGCTGTCCTTGTGCTTATTTATGATACACAGCGTCCCTTGCCCATACAAGTGGTCATATTGTTTTCTCTCATATTAATAATTAGGGAGATATGATACATGATTGATGATACAATGTCTACATTGCCATAGAATAAAAACATGCATGTTTACAACTCCAAAGAATATGTTCATAGTGATGACCATGCACAATGAATACAATGAACAACACTTACAACACCCAAAAATGCTTCATGGTGCTATCCATGCTGTCATGTCCCCTTCCAGAATAGGACCTAATAATAATAAATAATAATTATAAGATTAAAATATTAAATTTACTAACAACAATACAAATATTAAAGTACGAAAATAAATAAATAAATAAATAATACTAAAATAAATATAAATAGTAAAATGATAACACTGTTATTATATTTCAGATTCTACCAAGGAATATATCAATCTATAGAGATCTAACAAAACTAAGCACAGGATATGATATAAGAAATCACAAGGGAGGAAAGATAGTACCAGGAAATCAGACTTTGACTATGCCTTCAACCTTTCCAATGTATGTGCCAATTAGCCCACCTAGGGCTTATTTCAACTTAGATCCAAGGTGACATCAACTAGCACTATGTGTGTCTTACGATCTGCAATTATAATAACACCCAATCTGCACCTCGTCAAATTCGCAAGCCCAAGGACTGCATCAACATCAGGTCTCGATGCCTATATATATATCAGACTTCGCTGATGTATATTCTTCGGTTTTCTGCCACGAATCGCACTTGAACTGGTTACCGATCCTAGCATATCGAGTTTGCTGAGTCTCCTTAGCTTTGACATTACTCCTTAAGATGCTGACAGAACTTGCTTATAATGGCAAGATTTCGCTCCAGCAGGAGGATGAATTCGATCCTCTAATCCATGATGGAATTCACTGCTCCAGTTTGCACAAAGGATGATCTCGATTCTAGAAGGAGAGAAAGCACGTTATTTTTTTTGTGATCTCTCCTCTTGGATCGAAAACATATATATATGAGATTTGAGAGTGCTTAACTCCTCTCCTAGGAGTCAGCCGACTTGGGCCACCCAAGAGGCTTATTAAATAAATAATAAATGCTTATTATTTATTATTGAAAAATCACACTTTATCTCTTTATATATATTAATTAATTAATTCATTTTGACTAAGGGTATTAATAATAATAAATATATTACCAATATATTCTATTATTATTTCCTTAATTTTGCCCTATTATTTATTCCATAAATAAGCGTTGATCTTGACCGTAAAGGCCATAATATTAACACTCCCTCTTGGACTTGAGGAAAAGATCAACCTATAAATCTCCCATCTATAGTAGGACGTACCCTATTCAATCTATCACCCTGTGATAGAGGTACCAAGAACATAACTAAGATGGATTCCAAATCCAATGGAGCCATAGATCTCATATCTATGAAGACGGATCTCCATTCTACCATTTTTGATGAGAACATATATGTTCATTATCATTCCCAACCATAGATTTCATATCCATATGAAAATCATCTTTCCATGGTAACATCAAGTCACAAGATGCTTACCAACCGGATGTGGATTTCCTAGATCCACGAGTCTCCACTACTCAAAGCACAAAACATAACCAAAATGGATTCCTTATCCAATGATGCCATAGATCTCTCATCTATGATAGTAGATCTCTATCTACAAGATATAATGAGAACACAAATGTTCTTCATTATTCCTCAACCATACATCTCACATTCATATGAGAAACATCATATCATATGATGCTTACCATCCAAATGTGGATTTCCTAGATCCACTAGTCTCCATGACCCAACAATATCAAGTCCATGATATTCATGATAACATCAAGTCCATGATATCAAATTCATGATATTTTCAATCAATTTGTGGATTTCCTCGATCCATGAGTCACCTTGACTCTTCTGAATATCAAGTCCATGATATTCAAGGTAGTATCAAGTCCATGATACTTTCCAAACACAAGTCATCTTGAGTCAACCGTCAAATCCATGATGCTTTCTATCCAATTTGTGGATAACTTAGATCCACGAGTCCTCTTGACTCAGCCAATAGAATATCAAGTCCATGATATTCATGGTATCATCAAGTCCATGATGTATACCAACCAATTCGTGGATAACTAAATCCATGACATCAAAACAACATCAAGTCATGATGTTAAGAGCATTGGTCTAACGAATATCAAGTCCATGATATTCACCAAGTGCTCGGAGTAATGGCCTATCGACATCAAGTCCATGATGTCCACCAATTACTCAGATGTGGATCCCTGATCCACAAGATATCAAGTCCATGATATCATGAGCATTGGTCTAACGAATATCAAGTCCATGATATTCACCAAATGCTTAGAGCAATTGTCTCCAGACATCAAGTCCATAATGTCCACCAAATGCTCAACAATGGATCCCCGATCCATGAGAAGAATATCAAATCCATGATATCCTCCAAGAATCCAATTCATAAGAAACAACTTAGCCATATGCTAAAGTGTAACCAAATGAACAATTATAACCAAATGTACCTCATAATCAAAATCTTATCTCATGGATCCACATAAGCATAAGAGTAACCAATATGATCTTATGATCATAAGAATCAAGTTCACTGTAAAGAAAATGTGTTCACACATAGAACCGCATGTAATATAATCTCAGCTATAATCAATAAATATAGACTCAGCTATATAAGAAAGTATGATCCATACATACACATTAAGCCACTAAAGTATGCTGAATACATGCTAAAGTATACAAATGAGGTACGCTCCATACATTCATATTAAGTATACTAAATGTAGCCAAATGTAATAACCAATATCCAAATGTGGTTCTCTCATAGAACAAGCATAATTCATCCAATATCCATAGATAAGTCTTAGCCATAAGCATAAGAGTAATCACATAAGTCTCACCACATAAGAGTAACCAAATTTGTCCAACATATGACCAGGTGCAATGTGATCACAGCAAGGTGCAATATAGTTCCACTATAAAGAAATGTATTCACACATGTACTTAAGCATTTTATTATGAATACATAAAGCCAAAACATAACATGTGCATATATCCATATAAAATATGCTCCCATAACAAGAATATGCCAAAGCCATATAAAGTATGTTTCCTTGACATACATGAAACTACTGTAGTAGTTAATCAGCTAATAGTCAGGGTATGTATGTCAATCATACATTCATCCACCAATATATAATGTATGCACCTATATATCAATGTAAAACCTGTTACTCAGTTATACTAACAATCAGCTGTGAATGTTCCCAAAACAGCGTTAGATATAACATATGTCAAAGTAAAGTGTGTACCCACACATACATAAGGTATGCTGTAAAGTATGCTCCTCATACATACAAAAGTGTTAACTAATCAGTCATGCCAATGACAGTTAATCAGCTATGCTTAAACAGCAATAAGATCTGTTCTCTTAACAGAAATATGTTAAGGTAAGGCATGCTAATAACCAGCTATGTTAGTCAGCCATGCTCATGGAGTAAGATCTACTCAAAATGCAAAGGGAAAGAGTTACAAAACCAAGTGAGCCCATTATTAAATCTCCTTCTTATGCCATTCCCCAGGTAGGTCTCTCCAACCCATGTATCCAGTATACAGTTCCTGCCATGGAATCTCATAGTATACTCAAATAATTTATCCATGAATGTCTTATGCCACACTAGATCAAGATCTCTGGGGCCTGTGTCACTCAAGATGATCCACTCCTTAACTTCTCCTTCTGTAGCTTAGATTTTACCATAAGATTAGACTCCCTCTCAATGTAAGCTTGAATCAATTAGTTAAGAGAGGGTTAGTTTGTACCTTGTCAATCGGATAATTTAGAGTGATTTGGTTCTTCCAAATATATAAGATTGGATTGATACAACCTTCAGATCTAATCCCTCTTATCCTTAACCAATCATGAGGTGGTTTCACAACCAATGAAAACATCAAAACCATTTGCATGATCAAATTTCAAATCTTAATTTTAAGATGATGCCAACCTTCACAATCGAGGTTATTACGAATCGAAACCCTCATAAAAGTCAAATATCAGCCAAACCCAAGTTTGCCATTCTTAGCTTTGAAAGAGTTAGACTGAATTCCTAAATCTGAAATAGATCTTTTACTCAACCTAGGCTCTGATACCATGTTATTATATTTCAGATTCTACCAAGGAATATATCAATCTATAGAGATCTAACAAAACTAAGCACATGATATGATATAAGAAATCACAAGGGAGGAAAGATAGTACCAGGAAATCAGACTTTGACTATGCCTTCAACCTTTCCAATGTATGTGCCAATTAGCCCACCTAGGGCTTATTTCAACTTAGATCCAAGGTGACATCAACCAGCATTATATGTGTCTTACGATCTGCAATTATAATAACACCCAATCTGCACCTCATCAAATTCGCAAGCCCAAGGACTGCATCAACATCAGGTCTCGATGCCTATATATATATCAGACTTCGCTGATGTATATTCTTTGGTTTTCTGCCACTTATCGCACTTGAACTGGTTACCGATCCTAGCATATCGAGTTCGCTGAGTCTCCTTAGCTTTGACATCACTCCTTAAGATGTTGACAGAACTTGCTTATAATGGCAAGATTTCGCTCCAGCAGGAGGATGAATTCGATCCTCTAATCCATGATGGAATTCGCTGCTCCAGTTTGCACAAAGGATGATCTCAATTCTAGAAGGAGAGAAAGCACGTTATGTTTTTTTTATCTCTCCTCTTGGATCAAAAACATATATATATGAGATTTGGTGTGCTTAACTCCTCTCCTAGGAGTCAGCCGACTTGGGCCACCCAAGAGGCTAATTAAATAAATAATAAATGCTTATTATTTATTATTGCAAAATCGCACTTTATCTCTTTATATATATTAATTAATTAATTCATTTTGACAAAGGGTATTAATAATAATAAATATATTACCAATATATTCTATTATTGTTGATGTCTGTAGTATCGGTTAGATAAATAAAACTGATTATATAATTATTATGAGAATTGAATTATTATATATACATATATATATATTAATATATTTAATAATTGATATTATATATATATATATATATATATATATATATATATGAAAGTTAATCTTTTATTTATTCTTATAATGATTATATAGCTAAATTAATAAATTAGATTAATGAATAGACATGTCCCATGAAGGGACATGTCTCTTCTTGTCTTTACCATGTATATATACAAGAGATCGGTGCATTTGGAAAGTACATACTGTTACAGCAGTGCAATTACATTTGCAGCGATCTGAAAAACTTAACATGGTATCAGAGCCAGACTGCAAATGTGAGAAAGAATAGAAATGATTCGGGGGAGAACAATAGTTTAAAAATAAAAATAAAAATATATAATCGGTAGAAGCTATTTGGGAATCAAAGATTTTGGAGATACTCCGTATCAAGTGGCATTTAATATTCACATTAATACTTCTAATGTCGGGCATTCAAATTATTTTATTATTCTTGGCTATGAAATCTAAGAACTGTTGAAGATTAGTAGCTGCGATAGAAATCCTTTACTTCTGATGATATATTTGGAAGATATCTAGACAGCGTATTTGCTCCTTTAACATATTTGGACCTGGTTTGATTGCTCATGTTCATTGAAATATTTCTGAATTTATTGTTGAAGACATGGCATCGCATACGACCATGGTTAGCTGGCGGAGGTTATCGGAAATTAATGGAATAGTTATACTGACGATTCATTTTCTGGAATCGTCACTTATGTACACCATTGTTTTCTTATTATCTTTAGTTCTTCATATTGGTCGTGCTTTTGGTATGGACGGGCAGTTATTTATTCAATATCTTCAATCAATTATAATCATTGTGTTGCCGTTTCTTTTCATTATGACTGCCATCGTTTCAAGGTTCGACGAATGATGTTATGCAGCGGTTTTCTTCACGCGACCTTTCAGTATTACCATGCAGCGTTTATTATTTCCATCGGGTGTTCTTTCATAATGACAATTCACGGGAATAACGGGAATGAGAATACAGGGCTTTGTTTGAGTATTGCCATGAATAGCCAGAAGTTGATGTTTGAGGATTGGTGGCTTATTTCTGCTAGCCGCTTATCACTTGATGAAGCCGTGAAGACTTATGCTTATGTTGGGTGATAACATCAGTTGAAATAATTAACCTCATATCGGAGTGTACAAATTTCAACCAGTTTGGAGGTATCTAATCTGTTGGTATAGAAGGTCATTCGCTGAGTCTAGAACATACCAGAGTTTGGAGTCATAAAGAAATGAAAAGATTGATAATGCCCGTTACTTCTATGATGCCCTTTCAATTGCAGACTGATTGTATAAATCTGAACATTACAATAAATCATTCTCAGATTAGAGTTTGTACTTAAGACTCATCTAGGAAGGGGACTGGCAGCTACACAAATTATAGTCCCTCTTACTTCATTTCCAGTTCATTTGCTGTAAGATAATGTGGATTGTTACCAATGAATATGGTGACGGTTGTATGCAACAGGTCAGAACTTACTAAACCTTTATCCTTTGCATGGCTTAAATGAAAATACAACTTTCATGTTCAGTTTTGGGAAAACAGTCAATCTAAACATTGCAGATTCAGTTCAGTATATACACAATTCCCCTTTTAACTTCCTTTGAAATACTAACAAGTAGCTCATTGAAACTCGTACCTGGAAACAAGCAAACTGTTTGGTGTGCAAAATCGATATGTACAATATTAGAAGAAATTTGAGAGGACATTGTGGTGACATCAGTCTGATGTATTTTTTCATAATTATTGGAATACAAGAACCGATAGTTTTATTGCACAACGTGGCATTCTGACTGGTGATAAGCGTAACTTGTAATGGTGTAGCTGCTATCGGTACTTGGAAAAGTATCGGACCTTGTCTTACTAAAGCTGAATTTTTTATCGTATTGATACTTGTTGATGTCAGTTTTGTACCACTACATAACATATAGCAATTGAATACTTGATACAGAATACCAAACACTCAACCCTCCCTTGAAAAGTATATACTCATGAAGAACATGAGACAACTCCAAGGTTCTTTACACCTGTGGATACTAACTCAATATATTAATTTGATTTGCTGGTTAATCACGTAGGTGGGCTTACGTTGTTCCTTTTTGAGGATATCAAACTCTTGCTATGATGATGATGGGATTTAGCTTTGCAATGTATACTCAAATGATTTTCTAATTTATATCACTTCCAACTTTGCTCTTCAAAACTATAACTACTAAACTACTTGCTGCTTTACTACTACTCCTATAGAATGGAAAGATTGGCAAATGGACGGGGACCAACCTAATGAAAGCTTGCCAGCGGCGTTACCTCCATAGATGCAATGATTCAAGGGGTATGAGACTAGATTACCACACAAAGCTTCCTAACAAGCCGCTAAGATGCTAGTGGCCTAGTATATAGATCCCTATCAAACATTTACCAATATCACCTTACAACTAGCCATCTACTTCTATCCTTACTTTAACACTTTCTTGAAATGAAATCTACTTTAACAACTCAATGAAATTTAACTTTAACAATTGGAAGTGGAAACCATGCAATAACACCAAGTGTTCTTAATCACCATGCAAGACACAACAATGACAAGAGAAGCAATTTTGGTATTATATTAGCAACAATTTTCTTCAACCCTTTACAAATGAGAGTACTTGGCCTTATATAGAGGCTCAAAATTACAACCAACGGTAGAGATTAAGAGGCAAAATCAACGATCCAGATTAAATCCCAGAAACCCTAATTAGGGTTGCCACCCCATCGGTCAATGAGAAGATGCCACCTCATCAATGGACCAATGAAAAAAAAGGAAAAGTGGCAACCAATGAGAAGGCACCGAAATGGTAGCCAATCAGAATCAGACACCTATCCTACCCAAGAAGAAAGGAGAATTTGCCACTTGGGCTTACATCAAATGATCTTCTACTACAATTCTACCCTTTTCTTCATCTTTTTAGCATAAGCAATGAATTTAGCTAACATGTTGTTGACTTCTTCCATGGGAGGGCAGGGTGTATGCCTCATCCTGAGCTCAGCTGTGTTCATCATGTTCTTTGCTGCTTGCAGTGTCTTCTCACTCCTCATCATCCTTTGCAAACTTGATAAGGGCCCTGAGAGGGGCAAGGATGCTCAACTGTTTCTCTTTGGCGACAACCTTCCCTAACTCATCCAATCTCAATCCAAACTCTGTCTCATTAAAATCCTCCTCTTTGATTCCTTCAAAATCAAGTGCAATCCTCGCATCGCCCAACATGCTTGAAATAAAAGTGTTGATGCTTGGATTGTATTGTGCAATCTCATCCTGTATCTCTTTGAGTACTCTCGATCTGGCAGTCAAGGTAACATACCAAGACTCAATAATATTCTTTCCTCCTTCACTGACCAACTTGGCCTTCACCAAAGATCCCTTCGATAACTCTATGGCCGCTTGTAGCCTGGGAATGGCTAAGTCACGGATTGGAAGGAAATCCTTCCACTTCCCTTCAAATGCTCTCAATTTGTCTCTAAGAGACACAAATGACCTGAATGTCAAGATAAAGGCAGGCAAGAACCTTCGCCCTTCTTGAATTGTATTACTGATCCAATTTTTAGTTTCTTGCTCTCGAGCTAATATTTCTTCCAGATTGCTCCCACTATCTTGTGGAAGGGCCGCCTGAGGCAACTGTTGGATAGGCCGACATACTTCATGATAGCTATCCCTCCAATACTTGTTTCCAATCTCCAACTTTGCAATCCTTTCGTTCGCCTTTCTCAACCTTTCTCTAATTGAAGCTATGCCTTCTTGAACCTCCTCACACTCCATGTCATCCGTGATTTTTCCCATGTCATGCTCCACTATCTCATAATCTTGGGCCACAATTTCGCCCACTGCCTTGCTAACCCTCGGCACCGCAATCTGAACCTTTCGGTGACCATCCTCATCATTCCTGATTACCTTTGCCATTGTTCCTGCAATTTGTTTCTATCCGACATCATCTTCCTTTTCCACTAGCCCTTGAATATCCTCAACTGTTTGAATGGCCACAACCTTGCCCCTTGGCATAAGCATCTGTCTCAACCACAGTGGTGCAATGCATCTCCCCAAATCTGGATTCGGTTCGGCTAACAAAGCATCACCAACGGCCTTGGGCGCTTGGCTTCCTTCCTCAACTGATAGAGCCTCAATGTCAACAGGCTTATCTCCTTCATCACTGACTGTCATATCCTCTCAACTTGGTTCTCCGAGAGAGGAGAGTACCCTATACTGTTATTATAACCACTTGATTCTGAACCAGAGCTCACCTCTACCGTTGCCCTTTGCTCACTTGTACCAACCTCTTGGTTCCTAGCCTCAACTATGCTCTCTCTCGATGGTACTTTACTCTATTTCTTTGCTGGAGACTCTTGATGTTCTCTATCTTTCTCAACCTCCAAACTCCTCTTCTTACTCTTAACTGCTTGCTGCTGCTGTTGGCCACTGCCCCCACCTTACTGTCCAACTGATTCCGCTGGAATCTCTTCCTCTGGTTTCATCTTCTCATAGGTAAGGTGTACCTTCCGACTTTGTAATTGCCTAAACTTCCTATTGTACCACCACTCAATGTGTAGCTCAATTGTTCTTGTTACTGCATCTAAGGATGGATCCTGATGATCATCCCACTCAACTGGATTCAATTCCGTTCCCTCTACTATATTGTAATCTTCCCTCAGCACATCTTCATCCTCTTCCAGTTGATCCGAAATATTAAGATTTCTCCATCTGATTGCCCTCATCATGCCCATTGATAACCTTGAGAAAGCCAACTTCCTCACATGAAAGTCATCCTGTGCATTGGCCCAAAAATCCTCCAAAGTAGGAATATACTTGAATGGATCCCCATGAGATGCCTTGATTAGACCATTAGGATCGAATCCTTGCCTTGCCCTATATCATGCTAGATGATATTGTTCTAACTCTTTCTCCGTAGCTGCAAAGGCGACAGGATTGGGACAACTATCATTGCCTATCATGAGTGAGAAGGTAACCCCTGTCTCACCCTTGAGCTTCATCATTTTGTCCTATTGCTCAAGTTGCCTAGCCAACTCCATCAAAACTATCCTATCGGGTGGGTACCTTGGAAGCCTCTTGGGACAAGCCGTGCATCCAGCCACTCTTATATAAGTGAATTGTGGAAATTGGATGAACCAACTCCCAAACTTCTTGACTTTTGTCTCCGCCTCCGGCGAGAGCCTCCTTGCGGGTGTCCCCTGCAGTATCCTTACTGTCTTCATGGCATAGGCATCATAAAATATCTTGTAATCCTTGGTGTTGTGCAAATGAAGTTGTGGATAGCACTCATGCACCAAGCATTGTCCGGGCCCATTGCCAATCACCCCTCTAGCCTTAAGTCCAGGATGTTCATACAGTCTTGCAATTAAATAGAAAAGGTAGGACCCCATATAGAATTGTTTCTGATTTTGTACTGTCCTAAGTTGCAGTTTTAAATTTTCACTTATAATTCTAGCCCAATCAAACTTTCTTTTTCCATTTTCAATTCCTTCAATAAAATAGTACAACCAAGTTTCAAACTGCATACCTTGACCAGAGCCCATGACTCGGTTGAGAAGCACAATAAGATCGCCATACTCTGATTTGAAATCTGACCTGGTGAGCTTTGATGACTTGGTGACTCCCTTCTTGCCTTCGTGCAACCAATTCTGCTTTAATAGGGCGAGGTAGGCATCTTGACTGTCTTGAAAGAACTTGGCGGCCTGTTTTATCAACATTACTATCATGCCCTTCTGCTGGGGTATATTGAACACTTCCTCTATCACCTGCCCGCTGATGTTAGCCAACACCCTTTCTTCTTCATCAAAGATGATGGACTTGGTCACAATATCTAGCCGAGATGCACACTCCATCACCAACTCCGGACAAGGCAAGGTAGGAGGGAAGGCAACAGCTTGCACAATTCCACACTCATAGATCTTCTTTGCCATAGAGGAGTGGCCCCTTTCAACCTATCTCTCAACTGTATCATATCTATGGTGCCGATGTTGGTGTCACCGACTCGCTTCAATTTTGAGAAGAAGGTGGTTTTGGGCATCATGTCTTCCCTGTCTTTCTTGGTATTCATTCCCTTTGGGTTCTTGCTTGCACTAGCATCCGCCATCCTAAACACTTATTTCTGCCCCTTCTTTCTACAGTGAGGTGGGACTACATTTATCTCTGCCCCTTCGCCTAGGGATGATCAAACATATTTCTGCCTCGCCAATTCCTATCACACTACACTTATCTTTGCCTCTCCGCCTAGGGATGGGACTACCACTTATTTCTGCCTCTCCCAACGTCTTTCCTAGGGGTGGGACTACCACTTATATCTCCTTTCTCCAAATCGTAAACGGAAACTACACTTATATCTCCCAACTTCAAGCCCTAGATGAGATGATGAGGTGATGGATGGATGATGCAAGCAAGAAAATAGGGAAATGTACCAAGCAAGAACAAGGAAAAAATCTGTCATTAAGACCAGCCTTCACCCTCAATCATGAAGATTGTCTCCTACACCAAACCATCAACATCAAAGAAAAAATATAACAATTAAGAGTATAGGCCACTCACCAAGGAATTTGCAAATTTTTCTTCCTCAAATTGGCAGGCCTCTAGACAAAGTCTGTAGCTTCCTCTTCTAATTGCACTCTCTCTTTCAATTCATAGCCTCTCTAAATAGCAGACTTTAGCAATCTGTGGTCTCCTTATTATCGAGTAACAGGTCCAAACCTCTAAATAGCAACATTTCATAAAAAATCGCAAGCCTCCCCTTTGCAAATAGCAGGCCCTAAACAATTGTGTAGGCCTTAATAAATTCGCTGGCCTCTCTAAATAGCAGGCTTTGTCAAAATTCGCACCTCACTGCCTGGGATAGTTCGCTCTTTCCTCTAAATTCTGCTCCAATATGTTAAGTTCGCTGGTTCTGCTATCAAATTCTGCTCCTAAGACAATCTTGCAGGCCCTCCTCACAAGTTCGCTGGCTTTTAGACGAACTCTGCTCCTAATATTTTCGCTCCAAACTGCCTTGATGGATGAATGAGATGGTGAGAATGGAGAAGGGAGGAGCGCTCCTATATAGCAAACCTGGGGCTCCAATATAAGGGCCGACCTGCACAAATAACAACAAAATTTCAATTAATTAATGACAAGGGAGGACCGACTTGTTACAAAAATTAAATTTGCATTGAATTTTTAAATTACTACGCCTAGATTTTATGTTTAATTAGGCCAAATAGGCCACATGCCACAAAAGGAGGCCCTAATTTGATTTTTTATGCCTCACGTCCTAATAAAGGGCCAGAACTTCGAAAATAAAACTTAGAATTTAAAATTTCAAAGCAGATTTTGAAATCTATTAGCTCAGGTTTTATTTTTTAAAGGCCTGATTTTCAATTTTATTGGCCTAGTTTTTTATTTTCAAAGCTCAATCTTTTAATTTCAATGCACAAACTTTAAATTATTAGCCCAGATTTTTGAATAAAAGGCCAAATTTTCGAATTAAATACATAGATCAAGTTTAATTGCCCAAATTTCAAATAAATGCCCATATTTTCGAATTAATTGTCAATGTTTTCGAATTTGATCTCAGATTTTAGAATTTAATTGCCAAGGCTTTCGATTTGCAAAGCAAAATTTACATTTAAGTGTACACAAGAGGCTAAATTTTCGATTTTATTCCAATTATCCTTTGCAACTTACAATTTTATTTGGCAAATCAATTCCATTTTGGCCATTTAAATTTATTCATTTAATCCATTTCACATCCAAAATCCGCAAGATTTCCAAAAAAAAATCACAAGCCTTCCAATTCCATTTCAATAATTTTCAACAATGTCATCCATCTAAGTCCAAAACATTTATCAAAGCATCGGGATACGTGGGCCTAAAGAAAATGCCAATGTTTTCGAATTTAGGGGGTCCCCAAATTCTTTGGGGCGATGATGTGAGACCTCACAACAATACTGTGAAGAGCCTGACTGGCTCTTGGCTCCAGGAAATTCATTTCTTTGAAATAGATAACACTTCCATAGAATTTTATCAAGGAAAATATATAACTTGGATATTTCTTCACAATTATAATATCATAAATTTCAAATAATCCATTTATAAATTAAACTCACATGTATGAATGTACAAAGAATTTGTAAATTCAAATTCTGAAAATTATTTCCATAAAAAAAATGGCACCTGGCAAGCAAGGTATGCGTGCTGAATGATGAATAATCTCCAGGTGTTATCACGCAGCCCTAGGAAGAATTTCGCAGCTCAAGGAATCAAAACGCTGCCTCCTAGGAAGAACTCGCAGGCAAGAAAGGACTCCACGCAGTTGTTTGAAATCAAAACGTGGCTCCCTTAAATTGAAATGCAGCTTCCAAAATAATTAATGCAGCCTGTATTTATTGGTAGGCAGCCGTACAGTCAATGCAGCAATCATAAGGAGATACATCAGCCTCCCTTACTCAGCCATGACATCCAGATAAGAGAAAATCGAACCTCAGCTGTAGAAGGAATGGATTCAATTTATTCTTGAACCAAATTGATATACATCAACATCAATTCGCAGCCATTAATTATCAGAATTTCTTCAGTAGAATCAAATGCACAATTCACCACCATAGGAATGATTCAAAGTGCAGCAGAGAGGAATCAGTCCTCAAACCCTTGTTGAAAGCTCTCAACAAAAGACTTCATAATTTTTATCAAAATGAACAATGGATGATTTGCCTTTCACAAAGCATTGCTTTTATAATTAAAAAGTGTCTTCTCTCACACACTTTTCACTTAAAACACTTTTTATACTTAGGCACATATTGAGTAATATAATTTATTAATTCATTTGGCTCCAAAAAAAACCTTTTCACCAATATCATGAAATTATGACACACAAGGTCCCTGTTTCTTGTGCCCAAGATTTAAAACTTTTCATCCTGGTTCCAACGAGCTATAACACTAAGGTATCCAGCATATAATACCAACAAAAATGGCAACCTTAGCAAATTTAATTAAATAATAATAATAAACCACCCGTCTTGTGAAAACAACTGAAGAAGCGTCCGAATCGAAATCTATCTACACTAGATTGATCCTGACGATGAAAGATGATGAATGAACCTAACGGGGTGACTTACTAAAAATAGACGCTCTCTCCAAGATTCTTGGAGCCCAAACTGGAAGCCAGAAATGAAAACTGAGAGCATCATTCAACTCCTCTAACTCATCTGAGCTCATCGGAACTGTCCATTGACTTACTATAAATAGTAAGTTCACACCAAAGACCCTCTAAACACCTCACCAGACCACGAGGATCACAATAATGACTTGGCACCATCTGATCAAAGACCTGCAAAAAATGGGGACATTACAGATACAAGGGTGATTGTGCAGAGATTGTTGTGTTAGAGGTGTGATATTTCTTTTACTGCAGACACACTTGGAAAAGATCGGATGGATGATCATTGGATGCTTAGAGTACTATAATGTTTTGATGTTTTTTATTGTGATACATCACTCTGTGATTGAAGTGAATATTGTTTACCTTATGCGGAGAAAGAGATGTTTCTTCTAAGATGTATTATTGGTTGGGATGATTGTCTTCAAATTGGAGAAAAAGGGGCCTGCTCAAGTTGTCCTTAAGGACTGAGTTGAGACATCTATCGAAGAGGAAGAGTCTATACAAATGGTGATCAGTTTCTTCGAAAAGGAGAAATTAACATTCAAAGGGAGTCTGACGGTTTATCATAAGCAATCTTGGATGAAAAGATCTATCTACTTAATGAGTTCTTCTCTGTAAGAGAGAAATTTGAGGTGAAACCCTTCTTCCACCCTCTGGGAGTAGCCATGGTGGTCGTCATGTAAGTGAGTCCATGACTAAACACTTGTGTTGAGTCACCCTCTAGGAGTATTGATGGTAAGATGATGATATTACATGAGTGATTTCATGATAAACACTTGTGTTTGTTTGCATTTCTATTCATGGGAGCAGCTATGATGAAACCACCCTTTGGGAGTAGCCATGGTGGACATTACTCTATAACTCAAATATCTAAGAAGACTCTCCTTAGCCAAGAGAGAGTGTTGATTTTAGTGTGAGGAGGACAAACAAGAAGTTATCAAGAAGGATTCCTCCTTAGCTAAGAGGGAGTGTTGAATTTAGCTTCGGGAGGATCACAATAATGATTCAAGTTGGTGGCAGAAATTTTTAGAGGGTAGTAATATTTGAGTGAGGACAAATCTAGAAGCATACAAGATTGCATTCAATGGAGAAAGAACTTAATGCATGCAGTTATGAAATTGAGTTGAGAGTTGATATCAAATTCAGAGGGAGTCTGACAATCCATTATAGACAACCTTGGGAAAGGAGGTCAGGAGGTTGATGCACGATATTGAGCTTTAGAAGGATCAACCAGACGTTCTGCATTTGTGGACATTCGAGAATCTTGATTCAGAGGGAGCTAAACATGACAAGATGGGTTCCTTAGTGATCAACAGCTAGAGGACTGCGATTCATAGGATGGAGTTTCAGCATCAGTGATCTATTATTGTTGTATCTTATAGAGATTCCTTATTACTATGTAAGAGACATAGTAGAAAGGAAAGTGATTCAGTTGGAATATATTAGTACAAGAGATCAAACTGCAGACATTTTTACCAAAGCACTTCCCAAGGAGAAAGTTGATCATGACAGATCCAAGCATATTAAAATTCCTTACCATTATGTAAGAGATATGGTAGACAGGAATATTGTCAAGTTAAGATACATTTGTACTGCAGATCAGACAACAAATATTCTTACCAAACCTCTCTCTCGAGTGAAGATAGATCACTTCAGAAAAGGACTTGAGGTGAAGATCTCTGTGATAATGAATAGACGTTATATGAGATGAAGATCTCTGAGATAATGTTCTACAACAGTAGGGAACTACTGACAGATTTGGATGAATTAAAGATCATATTGTGATATAGACATTTCTATGCCTATGAGTCACAATTTGGATAAAGGAAGAATTTAATCATTCTCCAGATTTTATCTTGTGTACTAGCAGATCTTAATTTAGGATCATATTGTGATATAGGCTTGTCAGTGCCTATGAGTCACAATTTGGATAAAGGAAGAATTTAATCATTCTCCGGATTTATCCTGTGTATTGCATCACATGTAATACTCTTATCACAAGTATTAGTGATAATTCATATTACAGGTTTAGTAATATGACAAAGTATCATGTGTACCATGATACTACATGCTTGGAAGAATCAGATAGATATAGAGTACAAATCTATGCTTAGTCATCGTAACGATGTTGCTAGATATGTTTCTCTTATTTATATTATCAAGTTAAGAGGGAGTGTTAAATCTTGATAACTTGATCATATTAATGTTCTGATTTTTCTTCAGATTAGACAGATCTAAAATGCATGTAATTTCCTTTATATATGGCCTCATGATAAATACATCTCCCTAGAACAGATTGACGATTTGCTAGGCATATTTATATGCCTTGTATTTGACTATTGTAGTTAATTGATAATTAACTATTAGTTAATGGACAAGGGTGCCGATTTGTAGAGGAGTAGGTTGTTTCATGGAGGGCCGACCTAAAAGGGGTTGTGTCTTATGAAAAGACAAGACCCTTGGTTAATATATAAGTAGGATATCCATCCTGTGTACATTTCTGAGAGGTGACGACTTCTTAGACAATGAACACTTGTATTTGATGTTACAAGGTGACGATCTTGTAATGTTGATTCGTTATGGTAGACATTTTGATATGTCAGTGCACATACCATAATAGGGTTATATGTAAGGGGAATGTAATGTTCTCTAATTACTATATCCTTGTATCATGATCTGAGGTGATATGAAAATCAGGTATCATGATCTAAGGTGATTCCTCATATCACATGTTTGGTGATATGTAAAATAGGTATCATGTGTCAGGTGATTCCTCATATCACATGTTAGGTGATATGTAAAATTGGGTATCACATATTAGGTGTTTCCTTATCTCACGAGCTATGTGATACTTATCATCATGTGTTATGTGATATTTGCCTTTAGGAGATATGTGAGATTTCTTATTACAAGAAATGTGATATATGATTTTATCTTCCCTAGCTAAGAGGGAGTGTTGATGTATGTAGCATCGGTCAGATAAATAAAACTGATTATATAATTATTATGAGAATTGAATTATTATATATACATATATATATTAATATATTTAATAATTGATATTATTTATATTAATACACACACACACACACATATATATATATATATGAAAGTTAATCTTTTATTTATTCTTATAATGATTCTATAGCTAAATTAATAAATTAGATTAATGAATAGACATGTCCCTTCATGGGACATGTCTCTTCTTGTCTTTACCATGTATATATACAAAAGATCGGTGCATTTGGAAAGTACATACTTTTACAACAGTGCAATTACATTTGCAGCGATCTGAAAAACTTAACAATTATTATTTCCTTAATTTTGTCCTTTTATTTATTACATAAATAAGCGTTAATCTTGACCGTAAAGGCCATAATATTAACAAACACAACATGATAAATAAGTAATAATTTTACAATATTTGAAATATAAACATTTTTACTACTTAATATTATAATACAATTATACCATTAAAAGATATAATAATAATAATAATATATATACTAAATATATCAAATATTATATTTACTTGATTAAAATAATGTAATATTTGATATTATTTATTATTAGACATATTTTATAGATATATATATATATTATTATTATATATAAAATATATACAAATTTACAATAACACCATATAAATATATTAAACAATCTCATTACATAAGCGAGCCACTAAACAGGTAAGTCGCAACCATTCTCCCCGCACCGGTATATATAGGAACAAATCCATTTGAAGATGGAGGAAGGGGAAAGAATATACAGTCAGCGAATGATCTAGCAGAGGAGAGGAGACTAGTTGAAAGCTGATAGGATCCAATCAGCATCCAATCTGAACACATAATCTAATCCAATCAGCAGAGAAACTATAAATACAGTCAGCATAAAAACATTAAGAACCAGGGAAAGAGTTTTCTGTGGCTTATCTTTATAAACATTAGTAGCCGTTTTCTAGGGACAATTGACGTTAACCTTTGATTGCAATTTAAGCAATATATATTCAGGAGCAGTGACAAATAGTTCAGACTCACACAGAGACGTAACGGAGAGAATAAACAGGGTTATAATTAGTCAACCAAGTTGCACCATATAGAGGGATGATCCAGACGCAGCAATCTTATTACTAAAGGTCCAATGACGTATTTGTATTGGTCTCATCATTAGAAGATTGAAGGATAAATTTTGTATCGATTATCAAGGTGAAGCTTATGGCACATAAATCTGAACTATAACTAAATTATATCAGATACATAACTATCCAATCACATGATCATAAGAAGATCAATTGAGTACATTGATCTTACCAAAGAAAGATCAGAAGTTGATCTTCTTGTAACAGTTATAAATAAGTGAAGCATAATAATCATAGGCACATTTTGCATATATAATTATCAAATTTCAGAACTGACTTCTCTTGGGCGGGATGTGAACTTACATTGAACAAAGAAGGTTATATTATAACATTTCATGTTCATATGAGATTGTTCAATCAAGCCCTTGCTCGAAATCATGTTTTGACACAAGTTTTGAATAGTAATAAGTGCATTATACATTCCCAATCAAGAACATAATATCCATAAGCATAATTGACTCGTAGAAGTGCAAAATTAGAAGAACTTATGTACGGGGGACATTACACATGCTCAACCCAAGAAGCATATATGTTTTACAACACCCATAAAACTGTCACAGTGCTCTGCATGCTATGCAATTATTGGAAACTGCATGCCTACAACACCCAAATGCTTCTTAGTACTAGACATGCTTGATTCCAAGAGATATATATTTTTTACAATATCCACAATACTGTCATAATGCTGTCCATATTACCTAATATGTCAATCTTCTTAGAAGCCCATTGTCCTGACAATTTGCATGCCTACGCCATCCAAGAATACTTCATACTGCTGTCCATCCTCAAACAAAGGAAACATACCTAAGCACAACACCTACACATGTTTCATGGTGCTGCCCATGTTCCCAATTTCATGCTTTACCCCTACTTGCCCATAGAAATGTAGCAAAACTACACTTTTGCAACATGTCTCCATAGAGAACAATGCACACAATTTGTGGAAAAATGCTTCCAAAAAGCTGTCCATGTTGCTCATTGCTAGAAGACCAAACTCTTATGGAACAAGATTCACACTTCCCTTTTTTGCTTTCAAACAAGTGGATAAGGCAATACTTTTCAACATTTTGTAAGAAATGTGAAGGGTGAAATTCCCCATTACCTTTTGCTTGTTATTGCTCATTTCTCAAATAGACTTGCTTATCATGCTTATTCATAGTTAGTGCAAAATGCTCCTTGCTTTCTCTACAAGTGGAGTTAGAAATTTGAACACTATCTGATCCATATGGAAACCTTGGAGTGCTATTCAAGTACTTGTGCAAATGATAAGATTGCTTCCTTATCTGTCATTCAAATCAAGTAAATGCTCTGTTCAAGCATCAAAAGACACACTCTTACCATCCATTGGTGGTGTATCATTGCATGAGCTGTGTTCGTTTTGAACTTGGTGTTTTGATAAGCTCCTCTTTCCCTAGGAGACTGCCCACACTTGGCTTTTGCTATTCTTTGGGTGAAGTGTTGGATGGAGCTTCCAGCGCTTTCCATCCCAATGCCATCCAACCTTGTGATGGGAGCAAAAATTGTTAGATTTATGCATACTCAAATCAATTTGCATGTTACCTTCCTTGAGGATGCCGTGACTTTTCTCTTCTCTTTGTCTTGGTGAGTAGCTTCTCCTTTTTCAATCCTTTGCTAAAGATCGCATATTCAATCTTTGCTAAATAACACATACTCCTTAAGGGATGTTGGCTTTGCACATCACTCTGCAATGGCTGCTTACTCTACAAGGAACCTACAACCTCGTGCAACATGTCTATTTCTCTTGCAAATGAAATGAAATGACTCTTTACATTGTTTATCCACATGCTCTTTTACATCCTTCTTAGGTTTGGCTAGTGGTGAAGTATGTGGAGTGCAAATTCCCCTTTTCTTCTTTCTCCTCTTGTAATGGTGTTTTGCCATTCTCTTCTTGCCTAGGTTTCTGCCCTTTCTATGGCCATTCTTGCTAAGTCCTTTGCAATCATGTACCATCCCTGCTAGCAATTTAGAACCTGTACTTTTGGCATGCATTTTAAATTTGCAAGTGGAATAATGAGATTCCATATTTTTAAAGAAAACTTGTTCATGTATGTTCTTACATACCTTTTCCATATTTTATTCTTCTTTAGAAGTTGCCTGTCCACTCTTGTTGGTTTGACTCACCTTTTTCTTCTTGGAGCTTTGATGGTAATATATCCTTTTCTACTAGTTTTTGTTGCAATTGTCTACAATCCACTTGCAACTTTTCAATTCTATCAGTCAAATGTTGTGCTTCTCTGCAAAGAGCTTTGTTTTCTTCCAACTCGTGATTGTTGAGGTCTTAAACGTTCTTCTGAGACTTGAACATGGCTTCTCCTCTGCAACCCACAAATCTTGAGAAGAATTTGACAAATCAATAGTTATACATGCAAATATCTCTCTATGTCACCATAAATATTCCACAAGCACCAGATTTTTTTTTGGCTCTGATAGCAATTTATCCATACTTTCCCCGAAAACTTGTTTAGAGACTAATGAACCAAACAACAAAGCTACTGTTCTACTGAGTTTTCTAAATGACAGAGGGAATTGGAGTATTCAAGATGCTGCTACACTAATAAATTGAATAATTAAATCTTAGATGCAACACAACACAAGAATTGGACTTGGGAAAACTCCTCTGGGGTGAAAAAAAACCAGTTAGGAGTTATTGCTCTCTACTAGAAAGTATTGCTCATAATAAACAAATACAAAGAGTTTCTCAACCTCTGTCAAGACTATCACTACTTAAACTTCTATTTTTTAGAGATACTACATTCTATTCTCCTCCTCCTTCCTGCTTTGGATTCCCAATTGGCTCTTACAGAGTTTTAGAAGACTTCCCTTGCGTGTACAAAAGCCTTCTATTTAAGAATTGAAGAAACAGGGCCATTGATTTGTTTCTTATTCTGCTTATATTTTCTATTCACGTGGAACCACCATGAACACTTTCAAAACTGTTCTGGGCATTTCAAAATGGGCAGTGATACTTACAAACCATCTCTATTCATAGTATCAAGTTTTTAACCCTTCTTTTCAATGCCATAACTTATGCATACATAGACAAACTGAGGTGCCGTTTGTTTGAACTTGCATAACTTTCTGAGAAGATTATGAATATGTACGCATTTTCAGATTTGATGTCACAAAAGCATCATTTTTAGCGCTGCAACATGATAAAGTGTCTTTCCCCACAAGGATGAGCTTAATCTAAGATCTAATATGAATAAAAAATAGACAATTGTTTTTGGAGAAAAGGAACCCAAGTGCCTCATTCACGTCAAAAATCTGCAATGGTAATGTCTTCTATGATAGGTTTTGAATCTTGTGATGGATGACAATGCAAATGTCTCAGGTTTTATATTTTGCTATGTTGTAAGGATTTGTCGCCAGAGAATTTCCATCTCATTTAAAAATCTTGGAAATTATTCCTTTATCAAAGTTTCGAATGCCTTATAATCTTCCAAGTCCAAAGTCATAATCATTTTTTCGCAATGCATGGGTCATTGTCTTATAGTCATCGGGTTTTAGCCTAAGTTAGGAAACTGCTTTGGGTTCCGACATGCCTATTCATACTACCCATCTAACACGTGGTCTTCATTTCCCATAGGTTTTAAAGATTGTTGGTGAATGTCTTTTGTTCTCAATGTCCCGTTGGGTTCCGACACCCTTTAAAACTTTGTTTTTCATCCAAGTCAATCTTCAAGTTAGTACTTAATCGTTTTTTTGAACCTGAGGCTTAGACTTGAAGCTTTTTATGTCATGCATAAGTCTCTTCTAACTCTTCTTGTCTAAAGCATTTGTATACGAAGTAGTGTCAAAGTCCGAAGTGGTTGTCACAACTCATGTAAAGTCTGATAGCCTTTTCAAAAGGTTTGTATTGTAACAGGTGCGTAAGATGAAAAGAATTGATAATACTTTCGGACCACTAGAGAACTCAGAACCCTTTCGAAACTTGACAACCTTTCAAGAAACTAATGTAAAAAGGCAAATTAAGAAGGCATTAATAGCAAATGCCAATGCAAATATGATATGGTTTTGAAACCATAGGTGGATTTTGACAAACCAATTCAAACTAATTCAAAACAAAGAGGTGACATGACTCTTGGGTACTGTGCATTAATGACAGAGCTGAATTATGAGAATTAAATGCAGCCTTTAATGGGGTCTTTATTTCCCTAATTGTTCACAATGGAATTTTTTTGAGAAGATTGAGCTGAAGATTGAAACAGAACCCGAGACAGTAATTACTTGGATTTCTCTAGCGACACTCACTGGCATCACTATGCAAGAGGAGTAAGTGCCATTGATTTCTGCTATATTACCTTTGAAGGAATTGGAGTTGTTTTGCTTGGAGATTTGGCTGGAGAGAAATTTCTTGTCAGATTTTATTAAATATAAGCTCAGCTAAAGATGAAATTCAAACATTTGGGTTTCAAACATTTGAATGGTTTAGACAGTGCTCTACCAGAACTAGGTGACATGCGGCTAGGGTATATTGATTTAGATGAGTTTTGGAGGAGAATAAAATGCCCTAATTGATACCCTGTTACCCAGAAGTTGGTTGGGAGTGGATTATTGGAAGCAGTTGCGTTCCCAATAGCAATTCAGTGCATGGAGCTTGTCATGGAGTGCATTCACAAATATGATCACCATACAAGATAGAACAAAACCAACGATGATAGTGTCCTATTGACTTTGGATAGGGCTGCCATCCATGCCTATTTTTGCCTGCTGAACCAAGAAGTCTACTCTCATTGGGACCAAAGTAGCCGGAAACTCCCCTACCCCTCGTTGGGTGCGCGTATCCCCGTATCCGTATCCGTATCGGATACGGATACAATATGGCATGGGTTCACATTGGTTTCCCTACCCACAGGTGCCAAAAAATCCTTAATTTTCTGATTGTGCCAAATACTACGTGATTTGATTTAAAAAAAATGACATAAATCAGCCTCAATTAAAAAAAACTTCAATCATGCAACTTTTTTTTGTTGGTATAAACAAAAACCTACACTAAATGAGGAAGACAAATGAAATGTTTTTCTATTTCAGCTACCCATTTTTTTGGATTATCTTCCAGAGAAACTCTATCATTTTTAGAATATTGTAATATTTAAATCATCTAATAATTATGTATGTAGCAATTACATGTCTATATTGCTTTTCAAGTAATGAAAATATCCTGTAATAACTTAGAAAATTGTGTTAAATATATATGTATTTGTTATTTATGAATGTCGTATCCAACCGTATCCATATTGGGGGTCTTAAAAAATGGCTGTATCCATGTCCGATACCATACCTGTATTTGTATCTGTATCCATATCCATGCAACTTTGATTGGGACCCTACTCTGTCACAAAGCGAATTTAGTATGAAAGTAAATACAGGGGTATCATAACAAAAGAGTGGTTTGCTGTCCCTAGAAGAGGACAATCCCAACTCCCAAAAACTATTCACTGGTCACTTCTGAAGGGGAAGATTGCAAACATGATTATATTGTCGCACAAGCTACATGGAGATGTCGATGCATTCAATTTGGATGAAAGGATGTTTTTCTTTGTGCAAGTCATTTGGGGTAGGGAGCAATATTTAGATTGGGCTGGATTGATCAGCAACCGGTTGTATGAGGTGATTTCTAGTTTTCCTTTAAACAAATCTTTCTATATGTTATCATAGTTGACATATGTCATAGCCTGCACAAGATGCTGTCACGGACTCCGCCATGTGGACGAATTTGATGGTGATATCCAGATTTTTATTTTTATCCAGAGCTCTAGTTGCTTAAAAGCTATGTTACCTTTAGAAGAGTGAATGGCACATTCACTATGCTACTAGCTCAGGAGTTTCAAGGGGATTTAAGGCAAAGGTTGTCTCCAGAGGCCATCGGGTTAGTAGATATCTATGGTAGTTATTTTATCCGGTATCCCCATATCACATACCTGAGGATAGGTGCCTGTGATGGTTTTCCTGAGAAGCTGCTCAAATATGTGGAAGATAGATTCATTCTGATTGAAGTGTGTAGACAGATAAGTGAAGTTAATAACCTTTGTGCAGAGAAGGCTAGCATATAGTTCCTAGTTGAGCGAGGATTTTATGAATGCAAGGGCCAATCTGAAGCATTGAACATTGTCAAGGACACGACCAAGTATTGGTTTCATACTTATGATCAACTTAGGCTGCATTTGGATATCAAGAACTATGTGCAAAACAATCTGCAATTAGGCTCATTGTATTACCATGTGCCCCAATTAGAGAATTTTTGGGGAGATTGCTCAGATGATTATGAAGTTCGGAAGAGAGATTGGATGAGGCTAAGCCTCAAAAGGTAAATGATTTTTGGGGAGATTGCTCAGATGATTATGAAGTGCGGAAGAGAGATTGGATGAGGATAAGCCTCAAAAGATAAATGATTTCCAGTTGGGATGGGATGTAACAGGGATTGTCAATGATGGAACCGACTTGGTTGATCCTGTATATGCAGTTGTGGTTCAAACACAACCTTTAGCTTCCATTGTCTGGAAGTACGTGAAGGTGATGACCCTTCTGTGAGGATTGTAGAAGTATTGAAGAGAAACCAGATTTGGGTTGCTAAGAAGAATGCGGGAGAGTCTAAGACCAATACCTTGCAGACAGAAAAGAAAGGGGAATAGTGCAACCCCAATGCCACAACAGCCCCAATGTTGTTGCCTCTACCACTCCTTCAGCCCCAACAAACAATAGCCTTGGGAGGGGGAGAGCAGCTCCTTGATTAGAATAAACCTCTTGAGAAAAAAATATGGCGAAGGCCCCAAACCAAACACTTGAGGAGATGAAACAGGAAGGGGAAGGCAATAAGTCCCAAAGGAAGGTGGAGAACAAAGACAAGTGAGAGGCTATAGCTAGTGGAACTGGAGGATCCGCTGCAGCAATGAATCCCAGCCAAGACCAAAGTGTCAAGAGTGGTAAGTCGGTCCCTCCTTTCCCTTTCAATTTGCAAAAGATTGGAGGAACTCTTCCAGTTAAGAGGGCCCTATTTCTCACACCAAATTTTGTGAAGAATGCTATGCTAACTTTGTCTTTGCCATCCTGGTTTGAAAATTCTTTATCTAAAAAGAGGCAGCTGGAATCTGCCAAAGTACCTCTGGATGATGTAGTACAACAGATTCTGCAATCCCCTCCTGTCCCTAAGGCCAGAAAGCTCAAGGCCACTGCTAGGATAATGAAGGATGAGAATTCTGATCATTTGTTCCTAGAATTTGCTACTCCTATTGTCCAGAAGGATTCAAGCCAAGCCACCGCAGTAGACTTCAATTTGGTTCGCTTTGACATTGGGCTCCCTAACAGAGATTCAGGTTTGCATAATTTCAATGTTACAACCACCAAATTGACAGAGAGGATAGAGAGATATAAATATGTCAAAGCTGAATTGAATATGATGGTGGATGTATTATTAGATTGCTTGAGGTCTCTTATAAAACTTACTGCACAAGCAATTGGTTCTTCAGACAGTTCTGGAACCTTGAGCAGATGCCAACACAGAATTTATTTCTAAAATGCAAGAAGACAATCATTTTTGCCAAGTGACCAGGGGATGGATCCAGAAGATCAAAGATAAGGGAACCCCTTTTATTGATAGCATGCGCAAAGCATATCACGAGCTCATCCTGGCTAGGAATGGTTGAAGGTCTAAGATTAAAGCCATGAAACAAGAAGATGCCACTCACGAGCATACCATCAGTGAGCTCCAGGAGATTGCAAGCATAGACCCAAACACTCCTGTGGCTGAAAAGATACTTGCAGATGCCAGGGCAATTAATGTGTTATATGGATCGAAAGCCTCAAATGGAAGCACACCTTGTTGCAACAGAACATAAAGGAACAAAATAAATTATTGAGAGAGGCTAATAAGACTATAGAGGATCTGTGCAGGAATTTTTTGATATCTTTTGTAAAATTAGGAGAAGCCACGACACAGGAGATGTCAGGCAAGATGAGCTGAAAGAAGAGTTTGAGAGTGTTATTAACACTCTAACTGATCCAAAGGCCTTCAACAAAGAAGCACAAAGTAAACTGGCATGGATTGACTCCTCCTCGAAATGGTGTGCAAATCATTCGAAGACTTTCTCTGCAAAGAGTGATTCTATCAGATGTGGCAGGGCTTTGTGGGGTCAGAGGTTAAGGAGTGTGACCATCATGTGCGGACATGAGATGTCGGCGACTGTCAAAGCTTTAAGAAACTGTAAAGCCTAGCAAGCACAACAAGATCCACCTCAATATTCCAACTCAGCAAACGGGTCCATCTAGTCGGCCATGAGATTTGTCTCGATTTCTATTTGTCCACACCGTGGACTGTTTTATTGTTATTTGAAAAGACACTTTGTCTCTTATGCTTTATTTTTCTGTTATTTAATTCTTGTAAAGAATCGGTTTCAAATTTGGCAGTTACAAATTGAACTCTATATGTATGTAATTAATGGAATGGGGAAGGGTCGGCATTTTTGATCCTCCATATGCTTTGACATACGAGTGAGACTCGATCAAATTTGGATGATCAATCAGTTTGAATGGAATTTTCTGAAAATTCATCTCTTTGTGCATTTGAAATGATTATTGCTTGTGTCTTGTATAGATCTTTGAGTTTATGCAGTCTGTGTGAATTACCCTTTGAAGTAACAGCACTTTCATAAGTGATTTTTCATGTTTTCTGAATTTCCTATTCAAGCTTAGAATTCATTAAGTTTATCTTTCTATATATTGGTAATCAATCTTTGAGTTGGCGCATATATGGAAATCGTCTGTGTTTCAATGACAAATTCATGATTTGTGGAAATTCATTCTATTATTCAAATTGTTGTCTGAAGATTAGTTTATGCATGTGTCCCATGGTGATGGACAAGTGTTAATTCCTTAACTGCTTTCTGGTCAAAAGCATACCCACATTTATAGATTTTGAAAAACTTCAAAAAGGGAATGATTTTGATCATATGAAGGGAGCCGCACCTTTTAAAAATTTAGAGGTCAAACTATTACATAGTTATTACAACTGTTGTCTGATAGTTTGGTTAGTCATTTGGCCAAGGAGTCCTTGAGTATGAAAGTGACCAATCTGTTAGCCAATAGGATTCTAATTGTTGGTTTTATTTTTGTCACGTTTTTGTTTAGGATAATCTGCCAATACTTCTAAGTCTGTGCTGGAGAAGCTTCTGATAGATCTTTCACAAAAATAAGATTGGCCATTGAATGTCATCTTTAATCTAATAATAGGTTTTATAAGAAGGTAGACTATATCATACAGCTTTCAGATATAACCTTACCATAAAATTTCACCCTTTTATTGAATTTTTGTCAACAAATCATTTCTACCTAATGTACGATTAAGTTATGCATTTTTGGTTGATAAGATTGTGGTAAAATATTTTTCATAAAAGTAATTTGGCTTTTATAATTAGAAAGTGCACTTTGCTTTTAATTTCTAGGAGCGATTTCCCGATCCACAATCTCTGGCAAGCAACCTGCATGGTGAAGGTTTTAAAGGTATTTGGATGATTGATCCTGGTATGAAAAACGAGAAAGGATATTCTGTCTATGACAGTGGATGCTTAAATGATGTATGGGTTCTACAGGCAGATGGCAATCCATATGTAGGTGGGTATTTCTGCAGTCAGTGGTTAAAAATGTGTCATATTATCTATATCACATAAATATTTAAAAGCTGATACACTGGATATTATTGGCAGGGGAAGTCTGGCCTGGGCAGTGTGTTTTCCCTGATTTTACTCAAGCCAAAACTCGAAAGTGGTGGTCAAAATTAGTTAGCAGTTTTGTTACAAATGTTGTTGATGGTATATGGAATGATATGAATGAACCTGCTGTTTTCAAGGTAACTTGGAGAGAGAGTTATAAAGTAGATTTAGTCGTGACTATGATTAATTTAACAGTTTTAGGTTGTTAACTTATAAGACAGCAAAAATGGAGAATAATGGAGATTGTTGTTAGAGTTACTCAATTACTTTGTAAGGTGTGATGCTATACAGACCGTGACAAAAACCATGCCTGAAAGCAACATCCATAGAGGGGATAAAGATTTGGGTGGACAGCAGAAGCATTCTCACTACCACAATGTAATGTTTAATGTTAATGCAAAGTATTCTTGTAAAAGCCATTCTAAATATTTTGTTGGAAAGGCCTTAATCAGGTTCCTTTCTTCATATTTTTTTATTTTTGGTTGGTTATGGTAGGTATATGGCACATTGATGGCAAGGTCCACATTTGAAGGAATGCTGCTAGCAAATCCCAACAGACGGCCCTTTGTTTTAACCAGAGCTGGATACATAGGCAGTCAAAGGTATGCTGCAACATGGACAGGAGATAATCTTTCAACTTGGGAACACCTACATATGAGTATTGCCATGGCCCTGAATCTGGTACGTGTCTTTAGTTTCATCTTAATTGCACAGTACTCTATTTTTAAATGGTTATGATTGGACTTCAAATAGATTATAAGTCACTGTTCTCTCAAATGGGAAAAACACACAAGAAGCCAATACTTTGACAAGGTTTTTGATACATGACCATAATTAGTATGCAAGGAAGCTGCTTAAAAAGGCCAGACATCCATAGAGATGGAGATACAAGCTGAGTTTATCGAAGGAAATTTTTTAGGATGAAAGCTGAATGCAATAAGTGGGCTAGTAGCAGATTTGTTACCAAATATGCTATATAGGCTTCTACAAAATCAGACATAAAAAGCTCATTAAGAATCCATTTTATCTAATTGGTGTAGGATAAAAAAATACTTTATCATTTTCAACTTTCTCTAAATCTCCCGAGACAAATTTTATTAGATTTCATTCACTTCTATGCAAAACACCCCTAGAAGCAAGCAGTTTAATGGTACCTACATCCATGCATTCAGGTAATCTTGTTAAGAATTGATACAAAGAATAATAGATGATATTGAAAGTCTATTTGAAAGGATGGGAAGGCAAAACATTCACAAATTACCATTTATTTCTCCAGTGAAGGGAGTTGTAAAGCTATGTACTCTATATCTCTATGTTCATGAAGTTAGTGATGGATGCCTGTGTTTGTGGCTTAATGCTTCTTCGTCGTCGATCTTTCTTCATTTATAAAACTAGTATGTGGTATCAGATCTAGCAATAGTAAAATGGAAATCTATAGCTGTGAAGTATCAGACTTGAGAAGGTTCAAGGAAATCAGCTGCAGTCCAAATGTGTGTTTTTTTGCAGTCACATTTTGGACAGATTTTTTCTGTGAAAGAAGTAATTAGAAGTATTTCAAACTTGTGTTACAATATCACTGTCTGAATGCTTGGGGAACGTATATCATGATTGCTGAAGTAGAGGTTTTCCTGTTGTTTTAGAAGATGAAGATTGTTTTTTTTTCATTGTTTTCCCTCTTGACTATGCTTTGCCACTGTATACCATATTTTATCTTATGTGCATCATTGAGCCCTTGGCACTGGTGGAGGTCTTGAGTGCAGCAGTTAGCTTATAAATTAAATTCTATAAAATTAATGCAACACTTTCATTTATTTATTTAGATTATATTTGGGATTCTATTTGAGGTCTTCACCCATTGGAATTTAGTGATAACATGTAAGATTCAAAACTAACAATATGCTGTGAAACACATCTAAATACTACAAGTGCATGTCGGTCTGTAGATTAGATAAAAATAGAGCCACTACATCAAGCTAAAGACACCAAGTGCAGAAATAGCACCAACCAATAGACCTTAACCAAAAAAAGATAGCTGGCATAAAAGTAACAAACCCCATGGCTGAAACAACGCCCCACTTACTCTACTCATCAGTTTCTCTGATCCACTTCCATTACCTCTTTCACTACTCTCTTAACAGTTAAAACTACTTGACGCCCCTTGATTGTGCCAAAAGTGTGTAGGAGCCACTAGGGAAGGGAAATTGTAATGTCCCCTTTTGGGATCACCTTATACTTTGCCCTACATTTACAAATCCAAATGAAACCAAGAGCAATTCTTGTAGTGTCCACTCTTGGGGAGAAATTCTTATAGTACATAATTCTCACGGTCTCAACCATCATGAGGGTTGAGATAGGAAAGACATCAATGAGGTGTCCCTTATTATCCCCGTCCCTAGGCCCAAGAGTGGACACTCTGTCCCCCTTGGCCTCATGTGGTTGTAACCATGCTCATGAGGTGGCGTACCTAGTGGGGCCTAAACACCATTCCCCTCCATCACCCTATACTTCTCTCTTCTTATGATTGGGGATCCTGTTGAGATAGGAAGAATATGACGAGGTGCCTGAATTATCTATGGACCTAGGCCCAAGAGTTGAAACTGTCCCCCGTGGCCTCTTGTGGTTGTAGCCATTCTCATGAGGTGGCGTACCTAGCGGAGCTTGTACACCGTTCTCCTTTATCATGTAATGCCCTGCTAGGGAACATAGGATAAATTAACCTATAACATGTTACTAAGTTTACAGAATAATTTTTTTCCTTAAGAGTTTACAAACACTAAGGAATAACAAAGCGGAAGCAATATAACATAAAGACAATACATACTCATAAACACAATCTCATTTATAGATTACAAAATCTCAAGAGTTCCTTGACGTAGAATTCCTTAAGTTTTAATTATCTACTAAGAATAACTACAAGAACTAAATCTCACACGTGCAAATAACAATAAGTACATGATCATATAAATGTGAACATAAATACAACTGATACCACAAAGTATACACTGTAATGTCCCCGTTTTTCAGACCTTTGGGATTAGCTTAGTTTGGCGACCCTCGTAAGCTAATCAGGTGATCAGAGGGGGGGTCAGTTGGCAGAGTCAGTGATTGGATTCCATTCTGGAGGTTTTGGTTGTTAGGTCTGCTCTTTGTTTGGATCAGATTGAATGACTTACTATTTTTAGTAAGTGGTATTTTGGGTATGGCCTGGTTTAGCAGGGTGTCTGCACAATGTTATCAAATGTTTCAGGATTGTTTATCAGGGATCTCCAGTTTGAGAGACTATTTATAGTATGTCTATTTTTGGCAGATGGCTATTTCTGGTAGGGCAACTTGAGCTCGGGGCTTTGTTGTCAGAAGTTAGTTTGTTTTAGTCAGATAGATTCAGTGGCTTCATATTTTAATTGTCGTTATTAAATTAAGTTATTTTAATTTAATAACTTTATGACTTTATAACTTTAATGTTATAAAATGATGTTGTGTTGAAGAAGCTACTTAAATGAAAAAAGTAAAGTTGAAGCTTTTAAAAAAAAGCTTATATATTCAACTCGAAAAAGCACTTTACTTAGCTATTGATCATTTGATAAAAAAATTGTGTTTTGAGAGAGGAGAAATATTGCTAGGGTTTGAGGACTGATTCCTCATTCTGCAATTTGAATCATCACTGATTGATGATGAATCTTGCCACTGAAATTTTGAATATTTAGTTCTGGTTCTGTGAATTCGAATTTGATGTTGAAGTATATCAAATTCAAGAGGATTGGACAATTACTGGATTTAAGAGGTTTAATCCATTTGCTGGTTCGATTTTATTTGTGTCTATCAATTATTCGGAAGCCTGTTGTATCTTCCTCTGCTGCAAATACAACTGGAGGCTACGAATTGTCATCTGGTGGCTGCGAATTCATTCTGTGAAGTTGTGTTTCATCTTGGCAGCCGGCGACTTCTATCTGGAAGGCTGCGTTCCATCTTCCCTAGCCTATGTTCCACTCTAAGGAGGCTGCGGACATTTACAAGGGGTTGCGTATCAAAGTAAAGAGGCAGCGTAATTTATACTGAGGCTGCGTTTTCCTTCCTTGGGTTGCGTGGACATCTTCAAGTGTCTAGCCGCCTATTTCTTGAGGCTTGCGTAGCAATTGTCAAGGCTGCGCCTATACATGTTGAAGGGAGCTCATTGCAACTAAGTCTACACTAATTTATCAGGTGCGAGCCAAATTTGATTTATTATGATGTTATATTTGAATAAAGATATTTGTTAAATTTGATGAATTTAAACTCATTTGGAGATAGGAAATTTGATGGATTTTGTAATAATTAAATTCTGGAAAATATTTTATAAAATTCATATTTCAAATTCCAAACAAATTGCAAGCAAATTCAAAAAATAAAATTACTTCCAGCAAAGAGTCAGGCAAGGCTCTTTACAGTGGTATTAGAGCATGTTTCTTGTCATCTTGTGGGGTATGAAATTCATTATAATTTCAGATCTGATGTTATATTCGGAGTGACCAGCACTCTCGCATTTTCTAGCTATGGACAAATACAGGAGGCCTAGTTTTGAGAGTCGGCGTAGCAGTGTGGAAAAAAGAGAGGAAATAAATGCCTTGAAGGTAAGTATGGAAAGACTTAGGCTTCATCAGCAGAGATTGGCGACAAAGCTATCGAATCTAGAGATAGTTGATAGGGCAGTGAAGTACACGGTTTCCGCCTTCCGTAGCCTGCATCGAGATTGCAGGGAAGGAGGCTTGAGTTTTCTCCGACATGTGTCTTTGATGCAGATGTACCTATATTTAGTACGACACCTGCTAGTCCTATCTGTAGTACTGATGATGGACTTATTTCATAGGGACATGTGGATGTATCAGTGCCCTTGGTGGATAGCTGCACTGAGCTTCAACAGGTTGTGGCTCCCAGAGTAGTCGCTACAGTTAGTTCAGAGGTAGCTGATGCTGTAGTTGTCACTGAGTGTTCAGACTCTTCCGAGGAGGGAGTTGTTATTGGAGACTTTTATGTCAGCTATCGTAGTGTTGCTCCAATGCAGGAGGCAGCTGCTTCCTCATATGGAACTGATGCATGTATGGAGTCACCTAGCTGTGATGTTGGTGATTTGGGCATTATAGAGGAGTTGGTAGATGGTGGTTCATGCTCCAACATTATTGGTGTACAGCTTGACGTTGAGTCATGTGTGCAGAGTTAGGTGTTAGCAGTTGAGGCTTTAATAGGAGATGTGGATGCAGATAGTATGGACACATCTGATGATACATTTGATGATGCTATGAGCCGCATTGGGTATGACACCCCTTGTGAGATGTTGGGTGATGACTCCGAGGAGGTTTTGGATGAGTCCCAGGATCGATGTTTACAGGATCTTACTATTGAGGTGGACCCTGAGACATGCGAGGAGATTGATATTGCGAGGGCTTTCATTTCTTCGGATGAGGAGTTGGTTGAGGTACATAGTAGTTGTATCTTGGATGAAGAGTTGTGTGGGGATGATAGCTCATGTATGAGCAATCTTGTGGTGAGCAGTTCTGATTCAGTCTCCTATCACAGTGCAGTTAGTGGGACAAAGAGCTTGCATAGGAGGCAAGGCCTATATAGGCATCATGTGTCTAGTCAGCTGAAGATGAATGACAGAGACATCTCTTCAGCTATTGAGCATTATGATGCTATTCGTCAGATGTTGGTCGTGTCTAGTTGGGATGCAACTATGTCAGATGAGCACGGTGATAGTAGTCTTTCCCTAGCAGAGGGTCATGCGCTTCGAGAGGCTGTCAGGGTCTTAAAGCATAATTATTCACAGTTAGTCGCAGACAAGGATTACCTTCTGGAGTGGGGGAGTACTTGTTATGAGACATTGTTAGGGAAAGAGGAGGAGGTAGTTGAGCTCACCCATGAGTTAGAGGTGATTGTGGACTCACTGTAGTGTACCTAGCTGGCTTTCCAGGGGTCACAGTCATGATTAGAGGAGGTGACCATGGAGTTGGAGCATGTTCGGTCCACACTAGCCCCAGAGCTAGGTCGATTGCACATTGAGGTGGTTGGTGGTGAGTTTGCTTCTACGGTTGGGGATGGGGGACATGATGATGTGGCAGACACATCTGTCAAGGATATGGGTGCAGTAGGTACGGATAAGGTAAGAGTATCAGTGGAATCAAGCTCTCATGTTGATTTGCTTCCTTTTGTTGGAAGCAAATCTATTTCATCTTATATAACTGATAACATTGGACAGTTGGCAGTGCCACATTTTCAGAGGGATCAGTTATGGGTCGCAGGGGAGCAGGTTGATGCTTCCACATATAATTTCTACTGCACAGAGTCCTTCATGGAGTATCTTTTGGAGAGTTCGGATGTGCGAGAGGATTCATACAGAGTGTCTGAGGGTACTCTCATTAGAGACTCTCATGCTATTCGGAGGTTGGTGGGAAAGATTGTAGAGACTCTATCTACTATGCTTCCAAACAGGGATTTCGAGGTTGGGTTTGCTGAGAGGATTGCTCAGGATCTTGCCCGACCGGTAGTTTAGAGTCTGAGATTGGAGCCATCTTCTAATTCCTAGACTGATACTTGTTGTCCTCAATTTTGAGATCACAAAATTGTGGCAACCCTACGAAATTTTCTTGTCAATTCGTAGGAGTATCCTCTATGTGTCGAACGTTTTTTTTTATAAAGTGATGTAAAGGTGATTCGTTATCCCTGAAAAGCTCTTTATAACACATGTTTCATGCGTTCTTTTCGTTCTTCCCTTTGTTTTTAATCTTGATTTTCCCTCGAGTCAAAAGCCCTCTGAAATACGCTCGTTTCGAGCTAACTTAGACATCAAACGGAGTTGTATAACTCAAGTTATGATGAAAAAGGTGGGGTTTTTCAGGCTGACTGCATATTCTTGAAAAATTCATTAAAGGTGGGGTTTTTGAAGTCAATTGCACGAATTTGAATTACATTTGATATATTTAATGGATTTTATAATTCATTTTCAAATTTCAACTCATTCTGAGTTGATTTGATTATAGTTTTTAATGTTTTCATAAAATTACCTTTTAAATAATCTAATTTTATGTTACTTTATTAAAATACTATAGTTATATTAAATTAATTCAAATTAAAAGACTTAAGTATTAAAGGTGTGGTTTTTATTCTTCACTGCATATCATCAATGTGCAAAACACTTTTAAAACCTCACTTCTAAGTCTTTTTCATATTAAATACGTTGTTTTTATCAACGACTGCATGTGTATTCTATGTATTTTCAAACATATGCAGTTGGATCTCTAAAGAGCACATTTAATCCTTGTTAAGTGTTGTTTTTATATGCAACTGCATATTTAAAATGACGTATTTTAACTTCCCCGGTGGCTTTTTCTCCATAAAAGTCATATTTATAAGGATATGTATATTTTTTCAAAAGAATGTATTCATTTCTTTATTGTTTCTCTTCCCTTGGTGTTAAATTTTTAATGTATTACATGTGTTCTTTGCATGTTAATATATTAAAAATAAATATTCTTCCCATATTACGATTTTCAATAGCTATTACATATGTTTTTAATATGTGTAAAGGCTATATGTAAAAGACGTTTTTAACCTTCCCTATACGTTAAATTTCGAAGTCTTTGCATATACACTCAACATTAAAACAAACGTTATTATGCATATGCGAAGGGCGTCGAATTTTAAGGCCATTACATATGTGTAATGTCATTTAAAATTAACGTTTTTAACTCCCATGTTATTGACGTCGATTTGAGAGGTCTTAACATATGTGTAAAGACATTTAAATTAACGTTTTAATGCATATGCAAAGGGCGTCGATTTTAAAGTTGAAAACATATGCTATCCTTCCCTTTTTTTTACGTTTTTATATGCATATGTATTGACGTTGTTTTTTTCATGCTATTGCATATACTTTGAAAATGATTATATGCATATGTAATGTCTTTTCCAAATAACGTTTTTGCAAAGGGCGTCGATTTTTGAGGCTATTACATATATGTAATGCCTTTTGTTTTTGATGTTCTTAATATCCAAGATAGGGTGTCGATTTCCAGCATATATGCATATGCTTTCAAACTCAAAGTGCATATGTAATGAAACTTAAAAACAACATTTTTAACTTCCATACATTAACGTCAATTTCTCTTACCATTGCATTGTCTTAAAATCAATTATATGCATATATGTAATGCATTTTAAAAACAGCGTTTTTAACTCCCATGTTATTGACATCGATTTTTATGGTCATTACATATGCTTTGAGATCAACTTCATTCAGCATATGTAATGAATGTTAAAAACAACGTTTTTAATATGCAAAGGAAGGCGTCGATTTTCAGCATGTTCACATATATGTACTTTGCATTTGAAAAGTGAGTTTTCAGCATTAAAGATCTTGGACGTCGATTTTTATATGCATTGCATATGCTATTTGTAATGTACAGCACATGTATTTTGATAAAAACAGTCCACTTCTTGATCATTTTTCTTCAAAAATGCCTCATGTTTGGAAGATTTGAGTATCTAAAATCATTCACTCAGCTCTAGAACTGATTTTGACGAGTTATTCATTCTTTTTATTGATTTATTTTATCATTTTTTTATCGGATTTATGCCCTAGACGCCGTTTTTCTTTCTCTTTGCATAAGTAAGAGAAATAGTCAACCGGTTGCTATTTCTTGGCATTTTTCTTCTCAATCTTTCCCAATTGGTTATATATGATCATTGACTATCCAATTTTGAGGGAGAGAGACTAGGAAAATGATCTATTTATACTCTTTCTATCCAATCTTTTCTAAATCCGGGAATCAATTGGATTTATCTTGGAGATTGAGGTAAATTTTTTTTCCCTTGTTGTTTTTCTTGTTTTTCTTCTAAATTTATTTATTCTACATGTAAAGCTTGCAATTTTGATTTACATGTGATAGAATATATAATTCTTCTACTTCCATTCTCAATTCTCAAAGATGCATGTGCAAGAACTTCATCTTTCTTGCATGTGCAGTCAGGATTAAAAACCCCGTCCTATGAAGAAGAAAAGACAAATGCAAGTTATTCATGTGCTATTTTCCAAATTCATTTGCATCAAACCGCTGTCCCTACCATCACCATATGACGTCAAACTCATAATGGTGGTTAATTTGACACTTTTTCATGAAATACCATCCTTCCATTCATCCATTATCCATTCACTACATATTTCTTGCTGTCCACATATGTAAACACCTCCAAGAAACCTGTTTTTGGGTCTTCTTTATAGTTTTTAAGCTAAAGTCCATTCACCTCTTTGCTGTCGTAAAGTTTTCCAGCCATATGCTGTGTCCATAGTCTTCCAAAATCCTTGTACATCAAAGATCGTGCAATGGACCCATCCATGCTCCATTTTCTCACCTAATGCTTGTTCTTTCATATGTAATACCTCCTTGAAAAACCCGTTTTGGTTTTTCTCACCACACAAACTCAAATCCGTTTGTTCTTCCGTTTTGGTTTTGTATTCCATCCACATACAATACCCCGAGCTCATTTCTTGTGCATTCAAAATCATGCAATGAATCCATCACTTGAAGACGTTCTTACCTTGTGGAAACTTCATGACATAGTTACTCAGGCATATCATATTGCTATGTCAGGAGAATCTCTAGCTAACACCAGATGAGGAAGAAGTAAAGGCCCTAGGGATTGAAAGGGAGAATTAAGAAAGTTTCAAATGTGAGAATGATCTAAGATGGTGTTGCCTTCCTATGCTGACTATCCAGTTGTGCAACCAGGCTTTGATATAAATGTAAGGCAGGAAGATATCATTTCAGACTTAGGGGCTTTCATTTGGAATCAAAGAGAAGACGACGCACACTATTCAGTTGCTTGGGCCATCTTGGAGGAAGAGGAGGAAGTTGGTATTGAATTTGAAAGAGAAAGACAAAGAATTGAAAGGAGGCTTAGAGAAAGATTGGAACGTGAGCAAAGGGAAAGAATACAAAGAGAAAGGGAAGCCCATAGGAGAGCTCAATGGCCACCCTTAAGAGAAATTCAACTTCAAGGGAATCAAATAAATCAAAATTAGAGCAAAAACTAGATAAGAAGATCGGATCTTTCTCCCCAGAAAGGTTTGAAAGACTACAATCAGAAAGAATCCTTTCAAGGCAAAGATGGAAAGAAACAAATTTACTTCTCAAGAGACAACCAAGGATGCAGGTTCTTGTTCCAGATGCTTTTGCCGAACTAAAGCATATCAATCACCGCGCATCCTATAGTAGCATGAAGACAAATGAAGGATGATGTAATAGGTGTCGTGTCTTGTCAGGCACTTAGAATATTTCATCATGTCTTTGTAATTTGTGTTTTCATATGTAATTGCATGTGATAGTATCACGTGCAAAGTTGTAACATGTAATCAGGTTGCAAGTGCATTAATTAGGCATGCAACTTTGAAAAAGTCAAAATTAGTTAGTTAAGGAATAAGTCAAGGTGGTTAAGGATTTTCCTCTTTTCTCTCCATCTTTCTCTCTCCTCTTTTCCTATATAAAGGAGGGAGCAAATTGTAAATAATCATCTTTTGGCAAGGCAAGAAAATTCTATCAATTTGTATTGTGCACTCTAAGACTTTGTGCTTGGATGTAAATTAGATTGCTTTCAATAAAAGAGGCAGATTGTTTTGAGACTTTGTTGCAATTCAAACTGTTATGTGACGACATTTTCTTGAGTTGATTGTGAGTTTTTATGTTTTGATTCAAGAGGGATTTGGATTCAATTGCGTAGACTTTGAGCTGCCTGTTGCATTTAGAGCCAATTTGAACTTTTGAAGACTTTGTGCTGCAGAAGGACAAATTGTGATAGATAGTAGTGGCTGCAATTACTTAGAGCTGAAGACTCTGGGCTTCAGTTGTAAGTGTTTTTATTAAATTTGAGAATATCTGGTAAGAGACTTTCTGCCTTACTGGTTATTCTGCTTAAATCCTTACGAGACAAGCGCAGGAGACTTTGGGTTCCTTTTTTTGTTTCACTAAATATAAAAAGAAAGCTGCTGCCCCTGGTATTGTTCTTACGTCAACTCCAGGGTCACCGGTATTATCGTAGCAATAAGGCACTTTTTGTTAAGTTGGAAAGTTGTAATTGTATGCAAATCATTCTTGAAAAAAGAGGAATCGATTAAGAGAACCGCCTTTTTTTTTAATTTCAGTTAAGTTCTTGTTGAAGCCACCTACGGTAAGAAGGGAGCCTCCCCTATTGCTGAGAGGAGAGATTTATCTCATGAGATGTTGCCTAAAGTTACAATTTTGTAAGGTGTAGTCCTAGCGGCTTACAAAATTTTTAGCCAACAATACTGATGAGCCCTTGACAGAGATTGGGAGTTTTTATCGGCGTTACACTGTGAGGAGTGCTCATCACTTTTCGTTTGACCCACAGGTAGAGCATTTGGTTTCGCGTCGGTGTGGGTTGGCTCCATTTTTAGACCATCCATTATGGGATGGGTTAGCTCCATCTTGTGTAGATGGGATCGATAGTTGCAAGTTAGACTACTTGCAGTAGCCACACACCTAGGACAATTTATCAGAGGTTAGAGTTGGTAATAGTGATTCAGGTACCTATGGTTGTTATCATGTCCATAGTGCAGTTGGGTGTGAATGTCAGTTAGATAGGGATTTGAGTTTTGACAGAGTTGATGTTTCAGTTGGGTTGAGTTCCGCTGGGTTGTTTCCTCCATCGGCACCTACAGTTGGTCTTCAGATGATGTTGCTAGTGATGTCAGTTGTTTGGGTGTTGAGTGCAGTTTCTCAGTTGCTAATGTTTGTACTGTTGATGCTGATGATGTCTTCATAGGAGTGTGGTGAGGATCGGGACATTACTCATGACCATCCTTGGGATCTGGGTGGACTGTGATGTTGCTTGTTTTTTCTTGATTGCTTGAGGACAAGCAATCTTGGGAAGGGAGGACTGTAATGTCCCCGTTTTTTAGACCTTTGGGATTAGCTTAGTTTGGTGACCCTCGTAAGCTAATCAGGTGATCAGAGGGGGGGTCAGTTGGAAGAGCCAGTGATTGGATTCCATTCTGGAGGTTCTGGTTGTCAGATCCGCTCTTCGTTTGGATTAGATTGGACGACTTACTATTTTTAGTAAGTGGTATTTTGGGTATGGCCTGGTTTAGCAGGGTGTTTGCACAGTGTTATCAAATGTTTCAGGATCATTTATTAGGGATCTCCAGTTTGAGAGACTTACGATTTATAGTATGTCTATGTTTGGTAGATGGCTATTTTTGGCAGGGCAACTTGAGCTCAGGGCTCTGTTGTCAGAAGTTAGTTTGTTTTAGTCAGATAGATTCAGTAGGTACCACCAACTAATGATAAAAAAATATAATAAATATCAAAATACCAACAAGTACCAACACCAACACCAGATATTAGATACCAAAAAGTAAATATCAACAATTACCAATCTTCAGATAATACTTAAATACCAAAGACACACCACCAGAGGCAAATGGAAAAACTATGGAGGAGACTTAGGCTACATACTATGGGAGTGTCATTACATGGACAACTACTTGAGTTACCCTGGATTGGTCTCTTTAGACCCCGGACCCTGAAGCGTTTATCAGGTTGAGTTACCCTGGATTGGTCACCCTGGACTGGTCACCTTGTGTCATGTCTCCATTTTATGATAAAATTTTAATAATAATTAAATAATAGAATATTATTCAATAAATGATGATATATTATAATTAATATTAAAATATAATAAATAAGAAATAATAAGAAAATATTCTTATAATATAAATAATAATTAAATGAAATATAAATAATAATAATGTGACAATCTATTATCAATAAAATAAGATTTAGAATAAATAAAAATTAAATAATAATAAAATTACAATAAATGAATAAATAAATAAAATTAACTACAAGAGACAATATTGTAGAAAGTATGTTACCTTTCTAAAGAGGATTTAGTAATAAATGATAATAAACATAAAATAAATAAGTAAATAAACAATATAATACAAAATAATATAAATTAACTAAATCTAATGGAAGGTCAAGAGATATGTAAGAAAGAGATGTGACTCCTTCAAAATAAGATATAAAAGGGAGGAGAGTTCATTTGAAAAAAAGAAGGAAAAAAAGAGGGAGTTAAAGAAGGATTAATGGAAGACGAAAGGAATATGAAGAAAATAAGGAAGTGACCTTTCAAAAGGTAGCAATGATGAAAGGATGTGACTCTTTGAAATTATTTTAATTATGAAGGGTTGTGACTTTTCGAAAGGATTCTGATTATGAAGGGTTGCGACTTTGGGAAAGGATTGTGATTATGAAGGGTTGTGATTTTTCGAAAGGACTATGATTATGAAGTGTTGCGACTTTTGGAAAAAGGGTCAATTATGAAGGGTCACAATTCCTCCCGAATTTGATGAAAAGGCGTGACTTTTGAATCATATAGGTGGACAAACACAATCTATTAAGACCTTGTGCAATGCATCTATTCTTTGAATCAACCAATACACAATTATAACAGGAAACTAGGATAAGTGATATGAAGGGGATATTACAAGTGGTATTAGAGCATGATCCTACCATCCTGCACGGTAAAGATATAACAAGGAAAATCTAAAAGGAAGAATGGAATAGGTCAGCTTATAAAAGGAATAAAAAGGAAGTCACAAACAAGACACATACCGCTGAGTATTAGCAACGTATCACAGAGATATTTCACTGATCACAAGTACGCATACCTGTGCAATATTAAGGTTGAGTCTCAGTTTTTATTTATGTTTGATGTCAAGGGAATGTTATTGGAAATGATGAAACATTTCCAAAGACATTATGTGGAAAGAATATAAGATATATATATATATATATATATATATATATATATATATATATAATTAATTAATTAATTAATTCTCAATATATAGACAGTCTGCTTGCTAAATTGTTTGTAAGTTTTTTTTCCTAATCTGTCCTTTAAATCGATAATGGACTGGGAGTTTGTCGTGGATAGGAGTAATTCAACCACCCTAAGGCAAGGCCATAATGAGAGCCTATGGTAGGTTGTTTCCATCCCAAGGGCGGTAATTCTACCATCCATTGTAGGTAGACATAATGGACTGTGAGTTTGTCGTGGATAGGAGTAATTCAACCACCCTAAGGCAAGGCCATAATGGGAGCCCATGGTAGGTTGTTTCCATCCCAAGGGCAGTAATTCTATCGTCCATTGTGGGTAGGAAAAGAGTTAAGGGCACCCTACTACAAGTAGCTTTCCTATGGTGTCTGCAATTAAGGGAGAACTACTAGGACACTGTATTGCAATACTATTTAAAGGAAAGATGATAAGGGTACCCCACTGTAAGTATCTTTCCTACGGAGTCTACAATTAAGGTAGAATTGCTAGGACACCCTATTGCAGTACTAGTTAAGGGAAAGACGGTAAGGGTACCCCACTGTAAGTAGCTTTCCTATGGAGTCTGCAATCAAGGGAGAATTGCTAGGGCACCCTATTGCAGTACTAGTTAAGGGAAATACGGTAAGGGTACCCCACTGTAAGTAGCTTTCCTATGGAGTCTGCAATCAAGGGAGAGTTGCTAGGTCACCCTATTGCAATACTAGTTAAGGGAAAGACGCTAAGAACACCTTTTCGCAAGAACCTTTTGACTTTTAGACAAAGGAGGTGAGGCATAAATAGATAAGAAAAACAATCATTCCACTAAGTAGACCACCTTGTGTGGATGCCTAACACTTACCATCGAGGCCAAGGGGGGCAAAGTTTCGCCTTTGGGCTTAGTATGGGATTGGCTTGGACTAACTTATCATGAATCAATTTTTCTTTGAATCTTATATATACATGTGTATGTACTTATGTTCACTTGGTGGTACAGGGTTCACAATCAAAAGCATCATTAAGAAATAAATTTTGTAAATCATTTCCCTAACCCTAGCTCATTGAAAATTGTAAATTGTAGGGTTTAATCAAGAGTCCGTGTAATACATGTCTACATAGTGTATACTTCATGTCTCCATGCATTAATGTGTATTCTTTGTGTTTTCTGTTGACATAAACTTAGTTGTCATTGGTAAAGTCATTGGCAAACATCAATTCCACCAGAACACCGGTACATCACACCGGTACTCATAATTGTGAACTAGTAGACTAAGCAAGAAAGTAGTGTACTTTAACCGGTCACGCTTATACCGGTCTTGTCAAACACACAGGGAACATATGACTAACCGAATACACATTCTACACCGGTGAAGTGCATGATAATCCGAATTGGATTATACAGAGCATTTTTTAGTTAAAATTGGAGTTAGCTTTTTTAGTGGAATTAAAGTTAGCTTTGTTTTTTCTACGAGCGCTTCAAGGTAAACTAAAGATTAGTTTGCAAGCTTTTTGATCAAGGGTTTTGCATGCGTGATTGATGGGAGAGTTTACAGCTTGGCGGAACAATGAGATGTATTTTTAATAAGATACATTTCTTATAAATATAGGTCGAAAGACATGAAAGTTGTGTTTTTGAAAATCAAGAGCATAGAGTGAAGGAGAACAAGAGAGCAAAATTTTCTGAGAGAAATCATAGTCACAAAAGGTGAAAGGGAGAGAAAGATTCAACAACCAAGTAGAGTAAAGGGTAAACAAGTATGATCTGAATCGACAGATGAAGTATCATTGTTAGATCATTGCTTTAGTTGTGAAGCACATTTAAATCCCTCAATCAGGGTGAACCCTTACAGATTCGTTTGTATAAATCCCGTTACTGGTGTTTTAAGTCCTCTGATAAGGCGGCTCCTAACAGGGTCAAGATCCTAATAGGTCTTCTATCAAATCTCTTAACCAGGTAGCACTCTCACCAGTGCTTTGTAAGCCTCTAACAAGGCAACTTTATTATTGTAGTAGTGGAGTTTGTGGGTTTTGTCCCACTGTGGTTTTTTCCTTCTAACCGAGGGTTTTCACATATAAATGTTGCGTTGACTTGTGCAATTAATTTTTGTTTATGGTTGTTGTAGTATTCTTTTAATTTCTGTATTAAGAAGAATATATGTTTGTTTAAAAGAGAAATAGAAATTGAATTTACTGATTCACCCCCGCTCTTAGTAACCGGTTAGGAATAAAAATTGGTATCAGAGCAAAGGTTCTCAGAGATGAAAGTTTAACTGCTTGAGAAAATATCATGGAGGGTTACATGTATCAAAAGCAATTGGAGTAAGCAAATGAAATGATAGCCTCTCTGGAAAATAGACTAAGGAGGTCTCTTACCAAGAGGAAAGAGCTTGTTTTACAACTAAGTGAAAGTCATGAAACCATTGAGGAACTCTCTCGGCAGAGTGGATTTGATGAAGCAGAAGAAGCAGTCTCTGATCTCATGGAGAAGAATTTGAATCTGACCGATCAGATCTCCAACTTAAAAAGGGAGCAGGAAGGTCATGCTTTGAGGATGACTGAACTCATTGAAGCAAAAAGAAAAGCTGAGGATGAGAAGACTAGTGCCATAGAAGCACAGTTAACTGCTGAAAGAGCAAGAAATCTGGCTGAAGATGCATTAAGAGAGAGTGATGCTCTCATATTGCAACTGCATGCAAACATGCAGAGCATAAATCAGGAGAATGCAATCATGCATGAGCACTTACATGATAAAGATGAAGCATGCAAAAAGATGGTTGTTGAATTGGATCAATTGAAGGATCAACTGAAAACTCTTGAAGAGAGGAATGCGAAACTCAGAAGGTATAATGAAAATTCTGAGAAACTTGATGAGCAACTAAGAGCTCAAAGGAAGCACAAGGATCCCACAGGACTAGGGTACATCGGTCAAAGCAATAATGAAACTGGTGAGTCCTTTGGAGACAAGCAAGGCAAGAAGGGAAAAAAGAAACCAAAAGAAGACAGGTAAAAAGATCCTCAAACCCTCTTGCAAACATTGTGGCAAACCGGGTCATAAAACCAATGACTGTAGAAATGCACCGGTGAAACCATTTACTTCTTACAGTTACTGTAGCAATTGTTACAAGTATGGTTACAAGACCTATTAATGCAAGTCTTGCTCTAATAGTGTGTCTAGTGGAAGCAGGGGAAGCTTCAAGGGTTATTGCTATGCTTGCAATAAGTTTGGACACAAAGCGGAAGAGTGCAGGTCCAAAACAATGACATTCAAATCTCCATCAAGATCGGTATTCTTGAATAGGAATGTAAACCGGAGCACATCCAATTGTGCTATCTATGGACCATCAGGGCATAGGAATTATGATTGTCACTCACCCATGGACATGGAAAGAAGGGTCAATCTATGGATAGGAACCAGAATGGCTTGTTACAATTGTAACAAGATTGGGCATCTAGCCAAGGACTGGAATCGGTCAATGAATAGGGGCAAAAGACCGGCTAAACAGGTCAAGAAGAAGTTGTCCCCCAATCAGAAGGATAATGTAAGTAAAAAGACCAACAGGGAAGTCAAGAAGACTTGGGCCATAAAGGGGATAAAGAGTTCCGCTGAGGAAAAATCCGAGGTAAGGTCATCATCTACTGATGGTGATATCTCTTCAGCAAATTAAGCCTAAGGGCTTAAGGGGAACATGTAGTAGGGTTACTGTTCCCGAATGAACTCGTGAGTTGTGATCTCACTTAGTCAAGAATTGGAACCGGGAAGGAGACACCGGTCTAACTTACCAACCAAACAGGTAAGAGTAGCTGATGTAGCAAGGTGAATATTGCAATCGAGGATGTGTAAATAGGTAACGATTCTGTGAACCGGTTGTCGAAAGAAAGGTTAGGTAAGGGTAATTAATACAGTAATCGTTAACAAAAGTTACCATTTGCTAATTACCGTTACGACTTAAGTGTATAAAAGGGAAAGCTGATTATTCATTTCACTTTACATTGTGTTTTGTGATTATTGTTTTCAAAAGCTTGATTTATCTTTTCTTGCTGTGATTTACGATCTTTGCTTAGCGAATTCCGTAAATTTTATCAACTTTCTGCACATACTGGTCTAGTAACATGGCATCTTCATGTTCTGTGGTGAGCCTCATCAATGCCAATCAAGTTGATAGACCTGTTTACGACATTATGACGGCTCAAAATCGTGCGAATGATATGGCAGGAGCTCTATCATCTGTCCTTGAAGGTGTTTTGCTAACAGAGGATGTAACGGCTTTCATCCACAACAAACAGGAGGAACTGGGCAAAACCTTTATTCAAAGTGAATACCTCTCGCTGTGTGAAGACGGGAAGCTTCAAGCAAAATACGCTAAGCTGCAATCATCCGGATTAATCAACGGAGTCAAATATCCAACCATGTTTTTACCGGATTGGATTAGGCTGGTCTTGAGCAGGGTTTACGAACCAGGGATGTGGCTAGCAAAAGGCGCTGTTACACCTATCACCAAAGAAGATCTACATAGGGTAACTGGTTATAATGCCATAGGGGAAACTATAACCCTAAGGACAATAGCGAACGCAAAAGTCACACGGTTGACAAAGTCCAGATACGATAGTCAAATGATGACTGTGAATGATATTGAAGATGATGGTGTTAGGTTTTTTGTTGCGGTTATCGGCTACAAAGTTTATCAGTCGAGTAACCTAAATAGCATTCTTGGAGGTGCGATACATGCTGCGCACAGAATAATGCACGACAATGCCAGATATGACATTTGTGCTATGCTGAGGAGCCAAATCTTTAAAATTTGAAGCTCGGTCTGGTTAAAAAGAAGTTTCTAAAATATGGGATGTTGCTGGTATGTCTATTTTTATACTATCAAAACTTCTTTCCAGGGATAGGCAAAGTAAAATGGCTAGAAGATAAACCGGTAATGGTTCAGATAGGAGAGATGGTAAATAGTTTGGGGAATCGGTTTAATAAGATTATGACAGATTATTTTGAAGCCTTTCAATTAAGAATGCACAAGAGGGAAAGGATTCCTTCAACCATTGTGGAAGCATACAAGTTAGAAATGTGCTTTCTGGTGAGCACCGATCATTGCATTACCTAGGTTGTAGAGCCTAGGTTCAAGTATGCACCAGAGCTCGGTTATGAAATTACATCAAAGGTTGCCAAGGCATATGTAGATGCACTTCAAGAAAGCAACTTAGATCTCTCAGCATACCTGTTTGGGACTTTTGAGGAGATTCTAGCAAATTTGAGGAAGAAGGCATCTTGTAAGAAACCTAATAAGGTTTATGTTAAAAGAAGTACTCCTAGGAAAAGGAAGCAAGTGGGTGAAGAACCAAAGGTTCAAAGAAAGAAGACTCAGTCAACGTCCACCGAACCATCACAAGGTGAGGAAGTGGAGGAAACAAAAATTGAAGAAACCACTACTTTTCTCAGAAAGAGAAAGACTGGGAAACCGGTAAAGGGTGATGCACCAAAAGGAAGGAAACCAACCAAAGATGAAATGGTTGAAGGATTGAAGAAAATAGGTGGAATGGGTGGAGTCGGAAGAAGTTATGAGCTTGCAAATGAAGAAGATAGGAGAAAGCTAGAAGAAGCGGTAGTTTACTGTCTTCACAAGTTCAATATAACACCCACTGAACTTCACAAAACAATACTTGAAGATCAACAAGAGATAATAGAAGGTAGATAGAAATCTTCCATAGATAAGGAAAGAGAGCTGAGGATAAGGGCTCTACTTGAAGTTCAGAATCATCTAATCCTGGAAGAGGCAACTAATCAAGCTGACTTGTACAAACAGAGTTTCAAGATTAGAAAAAGAATTAGTTAGGTCCTGATTGGAGAAGTGGATAAAGTACAGGATGAAGGGGTTGCAACATGGACGAATGTTTTGAAACAACAACATCAAGTTGAAGCAAAATGCCAAAAGACCACAGAGCCACCAGTAAAAGACACTGGAAAAGGAAAGGGTATACAGGGAGTTGAGACTCCGGTCAAAGCAAAGTCTGCAACAGAATTGGTCATCGTGGATATAACTGGAGACACATGCGGTGATCTCACTCTTCCAACCCTTCTTGCCTCTCCAGAAAAAGGTAAAGCTCGAACTTTGACCGTAGATAATATAGTTGATGAAATTATGGATTTCGGTGAAGTGTCAAATGCTGCAAAATGGTTCAGTGTTCTGGGAGATGAGGATAAGGAGAAAATTGAGATTGCTATGTTAGAAACCTTTTTAGATTTCAACAGAAGTCCTAGGGACTAAAGGCTAATGACCAAATGGAGAACCGGTCTAGCCCAAAACAATAACATGATAAGGGAAACTTTGGCTAAAGTTAAACCAAATCTTAACGAAGAGACAATAAATTTTTTGATGGAAGCAATGTCACTCAACTTGGACACAAATGACAGGGTTGCCAAAATTGTTAATGGACAAGAAAAAGATGTATATGAAGATTCACTACAATTTTGGCAAAAATATGACTTCAACACTCTTTAAGTCTACTGGTCCATAGGACATCTCACAAGATGAACTTGAAAAGGAAATGGTTCCACTTGTACAGTTCACAATTGGTGAACAAGCATCCACAGGTGAACAAGCAACAACCAATGAAAAGGAAGTTACTGGTGAACATTTCACAGCTAGTTAACATGTCAACCTGGGAGAACAAGTTCAAACAGGTGAACATGATACATCTGTGAGACCAGAGGAACAAGATCTAGGGGAGTCATCAGCAAAGATGACTGCAGAAAATAAAACAGATAAAGTAGAAACTGTTTTGAATGATCAACAGGTTGCTGAAGAGCAACAGACAGAGCAACCATTGGAACAAGAAGTCCATTCGGAAGAGGAAGTCCATCAAGAAGAGGAAATGCATCCAAAAGAAGAGGTACGTCCAGAGGAGACACTACAACAAGAAATACCTCAACAACATGAGTTTCTTGTTACGAAAGCAAACGAGAAGCCTGCAGAAGAAGAACCTGCATAGGAAATAAGGTATAAGGAACTGATAGATGTTCCAAGTACATCAACATCTAAGACGAAGCTATCTTTTACTACAGATTTTGAATCAAAACGAGACAAAGTTAGCCCATCTAAAACAAGTGAAACTGTTGTTGACATAAGCAAAATGTTGACAAGGTAGTTGAAGGAGCTTACAAAGAGAAAATAGGATATGTTTCTTACAAGTGTAAAGACCATCTTGTACAATTTTGTACCTGATGCTGAGATAGATGAAGATGAACCAGTGATTGACTAGCACAAGCAATTGGGGAAGATGTCACTGACCTAGAAACAGTTGCCATTGATCATTATGAGAAGAAAAGAATAGATATTCTTCATAAACAGGTTGAAGAACTCAAAGCCACTATATCTACAAGAACTGGAGAGCTACAACAACAGATACAAGAAGCTGGAAGGTTGATCACAAGGACTTCTAACTTTGAAGACTTTGTGAAGGATATAACTAAGAGAACGAATAGGACAACAGAAAAGATAAAGGTCTTAACATCAAAATTTGATGCTAAGAGCTCTTCTGCAACTGAGTACAACTGGGAGCTGACAAGTCTTGCTCTCACTTTAAGGAAAGCATCAAAAGAAAATACAAAAAGAATCCAAGATCTTGTTGGATTCCAGTTGTTCATTGCACCAACTTTTGATTTGATGCAGACAACGGCAACAAATACAAACAGACTGCTCAAGGAACCTGATTACAAGACAATGGAAGACATGGAAAATCTCATTGTCTCATTGCAAGCTGCAATAATTTAGATCATGTAACATGTATCTTGAAACCATTCCTTGATTCTGCAAAGAAGATTTATAATGATATCTTCAATAAGCTACAGTTGTAAAAAGTAACAACCCTTTGTCCTTTGGAGGCAAAACAGGGAAGATATAAGAGCAGAGCAGAAAAAAAATGTTAGAATATGCTATAGGTAGACAAGCAGATTTGCAGGGGAAGTCTATAGGTGATGTATTGATATGTTTTGCCACCAATGCCAAAGGGGAAGATTGTTGACATAAACTTAGTTGTCATTGGTAAAGTCATTGGTAAACATCAATTCCACCAGAACACCGGTACATCACACCGGTACTCATAATTGTGAACCAATAGACTAAGCAGGAAAGCAGTGTACTTTAACCGGTCACGCTTATACCGGTCTAGGTTTTAACCAACCGGTCTTGTCAAACACACAGGGAACATATGACTAACCGGATACACATTCTACACCAGTGAAGTGCATGATAATCCGAACGGAATTATACAGAGCGTTTTTTAGTTAAAATTGGAGTTAGCTTTTTCAGTGGAACTGAAGTTAGCTTTGTTTTTTCTACGAGCGCTTCAAGGTAAACTAAAGATCAGTTTGCAAGCTTTTTGATCAAGGGTTTTGCATGCGTGATTGATGGGAGAGTTTACAGCTTGGCGGAACAATGAGATGTATTTTTAATAAGATAAATTTCTTATAAATATAGGTCGAAAGACATGAAAGTTGTGTTGTTGAAAATCAAGAGCATAGAGTGGAGGAGAACAAGAGAGCAAAATTTTCTGAGAGGAATCACAGTCACAAAAGGTGAAAGGGAGAGAAAGATTCAACAACCAAGTAGAGTAAAGGGTAAACAAGTATGATCTAAATCGACAGATAAAGTATCATCATTAGATCATTGCTTTAGCTGTGAAGCACATTTAAATCCCTCAATCAGGGTGAACCCTTACAGATTCGTTTGTATAAATCTCTTTATCGAGTAACATCTTTACTGGTGTTTTAAGTCCTCTGATAAGGTGACTCCTAACAGGGTCAAGATCCTAACAGGTCTTCTATCAAATCTCTTAACGGGGTAGCACTCTCACCAGTGCTTTGTAAGCCTCTAACAGGGCAACTTTATTACTGTAGTAGTGGAGTTTGTGGGTTCTATCCCACCGTGGTTTTTTCCTTCTAACCGACGGTTTTCACGTATAAATGCTGTGTTAATGGTTGTTATAATATTCTTTTAATTTCTGTATTAAGAAGAATATATGTTTGCTTAAAAGAGAAATTGAATTTACTGATTCACCCCCCCTCTCAATAACCGGTTGGGAATAACATTTTCATGCATCATGCATTGTACATTCATATATTCATGTGTATAGATCTCATATTTTCAAGTATATGTTCCATGGGTTTTACATTGACCATGTTAGAATATAAGTTTTAATGAATTTGAGGTATGAATCTATATTGGAAATCATCAAGTGAAACAAGTTATACTCAAGTTACGCAACAAAAGCTACTCACTTAAAAGGAGTTATGTAAAACCATCATTGCTTGAGGATAAGCAATTTGTGGAAGGGCAGGCTGTCATGTCCCCTTTTTAAGATAAAAATTAACAATAATTAAATAATAGAATATTATTCAATAAATGATGATTTATTATAATTAATATTAAAATATAATAAATAAGAAATAATAATAAAATATTATTATAATATAAATAATAATTAAATGAAATATAAATAATAATAATATGACATAATCTAATATTAATAAAATAAGATTTAAAATAAATAATAATAAAATTACAATGAATGAATAAATAAATAAAATTAACTACAAGAGACAATATTGTAGAAAGTATGTTACCTTTCTAAATAGGATTTAGTAATAAATGATAATAAACATAAAATAAATAAGTAAATAAATAATATAATACAAAATAATATATAAGTTAACTAAATCTAATGAAAGGTCAAGTGATATGTAATAAAGAGATGTGACTCCTTGAAAATAAGATATAAAAGGGAAGAGAGTTCATTTGAAAAAAAAGAAGGAAAAAAGGAGGGAGTTAAAGAAGGATTAATGGAAGAGGAAAGGAATGTAAAGAAAATAGGGAAGGTACCTTTTCAAAAGGTAGCAATGATGAAAGGATGTGACTCTTTGAAATTATTTTAATTATGAAGGGTTGTGAGTTTTCGAAAGGATTGTGATTATGAAGGGTTGCGACTTTGGGAAAGGATTGTGATTACGAAGGGTTGTGATTTTTTGAAAGGACTATGATTATGAAGTGTTGTGATTTTTGGAAAGAGGGTCAATTATGAAGGGTCAGAACTCCTCCCGAATTTGATGAAAAGGCAATGACTTTTGAATCATATAGGTGGACAAACACAATCTATTAAGACCATGTGCAATGCATCTATTTTTTGAATCAACCAATACACGATTATAACAAGAAACTAGGATAAGTGATATGAAGGGGCCATTACACTCTGGACCTCAGACCCTCAACATAACTCATGTGGAATGTCCAGAATACCCTCTCATGAAGACGAGGAATACTAATCTTACCTACTCTCTACGTATCATCCCATTCCCATCCTTAGCTTATACAAGCATTCAAGGCATGGGCGATGCATACAATGATCTTATTAATGTTTGTCTAATAAATTTATTAAGTTATCACTTATTACACAACTTACGATAGGTTACCCTGGTACTGACCATTTTGGGTCCCGGACCCCTATTGTAAGCCACTCCCCTAAAATGCACCTATTTAACCTCCCCTAGGCTCATAAATCACAAATAGATCTCACAAATCATATAAAGCATGATAATCAATTTCAGTTCCATAAAAGATAACTGGAACTCGCACTGCCCGCAAATTATTATCCCACAATTACAAGTTGGTCCTCAAACCATAACATGATATAATATACCGTGTCAAAGAGTTCACAAAGTAATGAGCTCAAGAAATCAGGTTGGGTAAAAATAATCGTTAGCAAGTCAACATTACAGAAATACTGAAAATGCATGTCACATAGAAGACAACCCCCCCATGCCTTTGTATAGCACTCCTAAAAACAACGTAATTTCCCCAAATAAACAACAACAAACAAGGCAATAGAATATACCAAGTAGTCAAACCATAACAAAAGTCTCAATTGTTGAAGAACAATCAATTTTGTTTATTAAAGTCTAGTTTGACTTATTAAGAAAACATTCATATAAAATCTCATGCATATATACTTTTTAAATAAGTATTTAATTAAAATCTCCATGCATATCAAAACACCATGTATTTAATAATAAAATAATGTTCTTAATTTTTTAAATATAAATATAAATGAAAACATTAATATGAAAACCTGCATGTAAAAAAATAATTAATTAATATTTATTTATTAATGAATTTTTTTCAAAATAAATAAATAATAATAATATTTTAAATCCGAAATTAATAAATAATAATAATAATTTTTTTAAATCCAAAAATTAATAAATATATATATATATATACATTTTTAATATATGTAATTTTGAAAATTAATATATATATATATATAATAGATTTCAAAAGTCCAAATACATATACATTTATTTTTCCATTGGTTTTCTAATTCATGATTTAATATCTTTTCCTCTATATATATTCTTTACTACTTTCTTTTAATTATATAAAAAGATTATGCTCGTATGCAAATTTTATATATCTATTTTAATTTGATTTAATTCCTAGGGTTTCAAAAACATATACAAAAAACCCTAACTGAATTAATTTCAAGCTTTTCCCTATTGTTCTTGAAACAAATTTTGGGTTTTTTCGCAAAATAAATTCAATAACCAATTCAAACTGGAAACAATGAAAAATCAAACAGTAATCCACAATCCAAATAAATCCATACTTTTCAACAATCAATTCCAATCACAAAGTAGACAATCTTTTCAAAATAACGATAAACATAGGTTTTCAAACCCTACTTGAAATCCCCCAACTGAATTCAACAAATAAGGCCAAATTGAAGACTCCCAAAAATCCAAGTTTTTAAATAATTCTTTATTTTCCAAGCACCACGATTCTCCAAAATTTAATAGACGTTATGAAATAATAACACAAAAACTCCCTAATATAGAAACCCTGACAAGCTAGGTTTTCAAAATTTGCAACTCCAAAAACAAAACGAACTCCACTCTAAAATAATAAAAGAATTACCTAACTCGAAATCATTAAAATAAGAACTTATCCACAACCTCATTTTTATCAAACCCTCTTTGCATGATTAATTCTAATTTTAATAATAAAATATGCACTTTTCCAATTATCAACTTCGAACTCAACTTTAACTTAAAATCATATTTCACTTTATTAATTTAAAATCATATTTAACTTAAAATCATATTAAAATCCTTAGTAAAGAGGAAGGATGATGAAATCAAAATAGTATATCAGTTGTATTTGAGCTATGACAAATAGCTAAGCTTTAAGCATTGATTAGAAAGCTCAAAGTCACTGTTTTCATTACATACATCTACCATGAGCTGTATAACCTCCTCATCTCGACCCTCATCTATTTTCCTTGGCTCACATAATGAGGATATGATGGTTTGGGGTGATGTAGGTGGGGTTTCTTTGTTGGGACCTGTTTATGTGAGTTTTACTCCACTACAACATGCGAAATCAAATACCTGATGTTTTGAGGAGAAACATCAAATACTCAATCCTCTCTTGATATAAGGTCATCTCTCATGCTAAGCTTGCAAAGTAAGATCATGAAATGACTTCAAGGTTCCTTCTTAATTGTGGACTTCACTCAGTGAAATGATGTGATTTGTTGATAAACACTTGGGGAGTTACACTGTTCATTCAATGGATATCAACTCTTGCACTTCTAAAGATCTGGCTTCACAATGTGCAATGAAAATATAGCTTTGACTTTCCAACTTCCACTTCAACTTAACCTTAAACTTACTCTTACTTCTACTTCTAACTATGAATGCTAAGAATCATGGATGGACTTGGACTCTACTAGATGTAGCTTAATCAGCGACTCCACCCACCTAGTGCAAGCTTCTAAGGAACACTTGAATGGTTTTCAAATCAATACCCCCCTCTCCAATCCCATCAAATGGATGCAAACTAAAGAGTGTATATCAATTGAAGTTAAGTGCTTTCAATCATTGGCTTACCATACAAGGCACACTTACAATCAGCAAGAGACTTGTGGCCCGGATTTGTCAAGTCAATCAAGCAAGCATCCACAATAACTTTCATCCAACTAAACTACTTCAACGTGAAAAGAAATCTACTCCAAGTGAAAGATTGAGGAAACCATGCAACACTTTAAAGTAATATTAAGTAATTCACCATGAGGAACCAACAATGAATTATCCATTACTTCAAAAGCATCATAGTAACAATTTGATCAAGTCTCTCCCTTAGCTACCCTATTTTAATTCTACTACTAGCTCTCTAGCTTCTAGCTTCTAGCTTCTACTCCTCTACTAACTGTCTAACTCTTTAACCCCCCTTTACAAATGAGAAGGTCTTGGCGTTATATAGTTCAAATAAATGAAGTGCCAAGATCGATTGAAGATCAAGGGCTGAGATTTAACCCTACAAACCCTAATTAGGGTTGCCAAATTTACAACCAATTACATGAGGGCATTAAATCATGGGCCAATAAGGAAATTACAATGATTTTGATAGCCAATGAGAAAATTGGACATTTGGCACAATTTGATTGAATGCTCTTGAAATCGGGATTTTCTGATTGGAGAGGTCAACTAGGTGCCACCTCATCAACCCTATCTTATAGATTTATTTAATCTTTTGATGAAGAGAAAATATCTTTCAATACTCAACATTTCTAACGTTGATTAACTCTTCTGAAGCTATCAACCTCTTGTGAATGAATGTGATGGATTATATTCCTGAATTGTTTCATCCTTATGATCTTCTCCATCTTCTTAAGTTTCTCATGGCTTGATTTGAATTTGCAGCTCAAACTTGTATCTCGAATTTGATTGCACTTGTGATCTTGATCCTCACCTTCAAATATCTCAATGATGTCCTCATGTAGTTAAACCTTTCTTGCCTTCCCTAGATTTCATCTTGATCCCAATCTAAATTTGCATTTTGATGTTGAACTTTCCTTCTTACTTTGAATCCTTCAAGCATGAAGTCTTCCTCCTATAGCTTGCACTTGAGGCCCTTGATGTCTTGATCACCACCTTGTCTTCTAACTTCTTCCTTCAACAAAACTAACCTTGCAAAATAAAGGGAGGAAAATGTATTAAGGTTACGAGATGATGAGAAGAGAGAAAGTGAAGAAACTTGGAATTTTCATGAAATAAAATTTCTTCTAGATTCCACCTCCTTCCTGCCACCATAAATCCTCAATTAGACTTTGGAGCATAAAATTTTGATTTAAAGGGAAATTCCCTCCTCTTCGCCTCTGTGAAAATCTCATTGCTTGGATTTAAAAAGAACTTCCTATTTTCTCTAATTAAAAAAAATTGAGAAAGCTCTAAAATTTAGTCTTAGCAATAAGATTAATCCACTCCCTCTTATTTAATTAAGGCTTATAATCATAATAAAGGTCTGAATTGAATTTCTAGTCTAATTTATTTAATTCCCCATTTTTATTAAAGTATTTCAAGTGAAGGAAATTGGAGTTTTAATCTTAAACAACTCTAATCTGAATTATGAGTTTGCAATGGAATTAGAATCTTTGAATGATAAGTGGTGAAATAAATATTCAAATCCCATTCCTCACCACCCTAAATCTGAAAAATGAATATCGCAGGACCCCTAACATCGATAAACATTACAACCTCTTGATATTCTAGAATCACCTCTGAATATCAACTTGTATGCTGGCTGCCATGATGACTTAGACCTGACCCTTCGCTGCCAATTAGAGACAAAAGTTTGCTAGTAATTGGGAATATTTCCTCTCCTATTATAGATGAATATCGCTGTCTACTTGCAGAAGTAATTCGCTGTTTGTATATGCAGAGGCAAAATGTTTCTTGTTTGGTGACTAAATATTTTGGACCAACCTCCTTTATATACGAATTTGGAAGGTGAAAGGGCACGTTGCCCAAAGGAGAGGGGGACGACTTGGCAATGATTTAGCCAATAAAATAAGAATAAAAATAAAAAACTCATTTTCTCAGTTCACAGCCTTAAAGGCCGACGTGGACGGGATTGATTAAGTGTTTCCTTTTCTTCAAAGCTGCCGCCAGCCTAGTGTAGAGGGCAACCTGCCGGCGTGGAGTGAAACTTCCGTGTGCAAGAGGATTTTAGGATTCCCCATAGGCTAGTGGATTCCTCCCAGCCTAGGGGATTTCTCTAATTTGAAATAACTACGCCCCCCTTTGGCAATCTGATCAACCCTACATGGTATTGCCTTGCGTCCTATAGGAAGGTCGAGTGCTTAAGATGTGGTGGAATCTGACCACTTGAGAGGATAAAATCCTCCGGGGAGGGCGAGATTGACCCTCCCTCGAGGAGTCTTCTTCGCTACTCATGAATACTTGCTTGTGCACCTTTGACCAAATCAATACTGCGCTGTGCTCATCGTCCTCTATTGTTTTCTTTCATACTTGGCGATCTAATTATGTGTTTCTTTTTTGAAATGTTTAGGCGGAGTTTGGGGAGGATGGAGGATAAATAATCCTTGTAGGGGGGCGGATTCTGCCCTCCCTTAAGGATTCCTCCCTTGACACTTTTAAATGTGTATCGCCTTAACGACATTCGTACCTCCTAATCCAACCTTTATCAACTTGTTCAAGCACATGGATGTCAAAATTGTGCCTACCACCGCAGCGGAATTCTAAGGGACTTGAGAATTCTAAATGTAGGCTAGGCGGAATTCAGAGGGAGAGGAGGATAAAATTGGCCCAAATTCCATCCTCATATTATCTATAACATCTTACTTCTACTCCTTACCACCTCTCATGCCTTCAAAAGACAGAGAATGAAAACGTATTCCATGGGACGAGATTTCAAACATGGAGGGGATGGCGGAATCTGCCATCCCTCGAGGAATTATTGATTGCAATGTTCACCTCCTCTCAACTCAACTCATTCGATCTCTTTAAAGCGCTTGGCTCCATCCCTCAACAGTTAACTTATTCTATCCACATCATGCTCTGTCTTTAGTAATTCCGTGAATTTTCACAGTATCTCTCTAAAGGAGATATAAAAGGCTTGGCTGCTAGGTCGGAAATTCAAGCACCTTGAGGATAAAATCTTGGGTAAGGGGCAGAATCCGACCCTACTTGAGGATTCTGAAATTTGTAATTCCACCAAATTTTGCTCAACTTCACATCTCACTTGCCTCAAAACAAAAGGTTTGTTTCAAATCATTATCTCACCATATTGCATCCAAAAATGTGATTAACTTGAACCTAGTAGAAAGCGGAAATAGAGGGGAGGCTAGGATCGAGAATCTTGGAGGGCCAAGAGTTTCTGCCCTGTTCCCAGGATTCCCACACTTAGTCACTTTCTTCACCACATTTTCTCAATTTTGGGTTTGGCACTTCGAAGACTTCACTAATCCTAACTCTCCTATTGACACATCGACCTTATGAGCACCCCCAATGCAACCAAAAGATCAACCAAACCCACTTTACAAGAACCTATTGCTACAACAACACTGCAAAAGACGGGGTCCCCATTTGCAATGGGGCGATGGTGTGAAAACCTCAACCCAAAGAAACGTTCCTGAACATTTCAAGGATAAAACTCGTTTGGAACCAAGAAGCTTTTATAAACTCCACTTTCACCTATCAAACAACAAGGAAATGCACTAAAAATGGAAGAAACCACAAATTGCTGAGAGTCTTCATCCCCGATCACCCATGTGTGTGCAAGTGATTCATTCCCTGCTCAACAAGGACTTGGAAAGCTTCTTAGATCCATTGGACTTAGCTATTTTAACATCCTTACTCCAAAAGTATTTTGGATAGAGCCTTGCTGGCAGTCAGGGGTCCATAGCCCTGACGAGGTTATCGCTGTGGTCAACCATGAACATTGCTCTACCTTTAGTGATTTTGATTTAATAGCATCGGTAGAGATATTCACACACCCAGAGTCAAATTGCCTTACTTTTCTCATTTTTCTTTCTTTTGCATTTTTCTCTTTCTTTTGATTTTGCTTTTCTTTTCTTTTCTCAATCTTCTATTTTGGCTTACAAGCAGTGAAGCTTGTAGAGGGTTTGGAAAACCACAGTGGTGCTAAAGCAGGTATATGATTTTCACTAATTTCAACTTCACTTGGAAAACTTCCAAAGAACTCATTGCAATTAATTGTGAGTAAAATGTTGTAATCGAAAGACTCAAGTACTCAAAACACAACTGTGATCCAATCTAAATTTAGGACATCCTTTCTGCAAGATAAGGTTATTAAGAATCCAATCTCCAATTTGGGGAACCTCACAAAGAGATATCCAAGAAATATACCAAACAAATCCACTTGGAGAAATACTAGAGTGTGTTGTCTGACACCTCACCTTTCTCACAAATTTGAATCCCTCTAACTAAACTAACCAAGGCACACATCTAAACTAAAGCAAACTAAACAACCAAACCGCTTGGGTCAAATAACTCAAGGCAAACCTACGGCTGGCTTGCTAATACAACTCGACGACTGACTGAGCCACTAAAGTTCTTAAGTCAAATGACTCAAGGCAAACTAGACCCTCAGGCTCAATTGACACCCAAACTACAACAATAGAAAGGAAACCTACTCTAACCTTCTTGAGCCAAATGGTTCAAGACAAACCTACTCTAACTATGTACAAGAATCCTAAAGGGATGACACCCACAAGACCGATATTTACACTTGATCTAACATGGTTTCTCAGGATGTTCAAGAGCAACAAGGCTTGGGTAATGGTTCTTAGTTTTGCAAACTCATCCTTGTACTCTGAGAAAAATTTTGCTATCCCATTTTCAAATTCAGGAAATATATCATGTAAAATCATCAACTGGGGCAATTTATATGGTCCATAATCAATCCAAATGGAAGTTGTCTTTCCTAAACCACCATAATCAAAATAACAATTTTCAACATTTTCAAGAGTAAAACCAAGGAAAGAAACAACATGCTGTGCTTCAAATGGCAAGTCATGCTCAAATCCTTGTCGATCATTCATAATTTCAGGAGGTCACAATTTGTGGTGGATTCTCCCTTTGGCATCGACATTGAACTCATGGGTGGTTAGGGAAGGATTAGTCTTGAAATCAAGTCCACGAAATATCGTTTTAGGTGGCTTGTCCTTGTACAACATGGACCACGCATCCTTGTACCTCTCCTCAAGTGCATCTTCGAAAATCAAAGCTTCCTTGATGATTTCAGCCTCAAATGTTTCTCCAAGTTGTTCAAATGCAATGCACAACTGTAGTACCTACCCAAATTGTCCTTCATCTCCTTCCCCCATAGGGTTGCATGTAGAATTTTCTTTAGGAACATCTTGCAATTCTTCATGTAGAACCTTATCAATCCTAGAATCCTCAAAACTGAAAGGAAGGCCATCCCCAAACATCGCCGCAAGCTCATCAAATTCAATTTCAAGTTGTAAAGTCTCTAGGGGTTGGAGTTGATGGTGAACAATGCTACTTGTGGTAACTTGATTATCTTGGAATACCTTTGGCAATGAATCAACCTCTTTCATGATATCTTTTAGTATCCCCCCAAAGAACATGGTGGTGATGATGTTTTTGAATGCCTTGTCAAACTGTTCTTCATATCTAGATGCATCTGTGATATCTTGCAATTCCTTGTTTAGTTCATCCATCCGATTGCCTTCATCTTCAAAAATATTTGAAATTCCTCACAATTCATCCTCAAGAATCCAACCTTGTAGGATGAGGGAAAGTTCGTCGAGGATCAGTTCTTCAAACTTATGATGATCTTCTTTTAGTTCTTCATGACGTTGATCTTTGTCTAATACTTTTCCTCTTCCTTGTATGAAATCTATTGCTTCTTTGACTTTCTTGTCAACTTCTCCTTGTGATGTAGTGCTTGAAAGTTGATCCTCCACTTGATTATCTTGATAATGAAACTCAACCATGCTACCTTGTTGCAACTCGTTTTCTTCTTCATCTTTTGGTTCCCAACTCGAATGATAGGTGCCTTCTTCATTTGACATCCAACTTGGAAGTTGAAAGAAATCCTTGCCACCTCCCGCTAATATTTCCTCGTACCAACCCATTTGAAACTTGATTAAGTCAATGGTGTCTTGACAAGACGGGCAAGTAGATTCCGAATGTGAAAGGCTATGCACACTACACCACGTATTTCCTCCATATCCACCACCTCTTGGTTTCCTATTGATATCTTCTTTGAACTCAAGGAACTCTGCTTCTGAATTGACAAGTGCCTCAGGCTCATACACTTCTGAAAAATAAATTCTTCCTCGTAATGCCAAACCCACTCTCAAGAGGAACACCAATCAATGCATTTCTTCATGCTCTGTAGTATCATGTATCCTACAGTGCCCTGATGCTACAAGTTGAGTCAAATCACATGGATGCAATCGTTTGTTCAAATCAAAGCATATTGGAAGAATATCCACCTGCCTGTCCATATTGAGAAACCTTTGCTTTGTTTTTGGATTTTCTGCTTTTAAAATTTTTTTCTTATTATGATTTTTCAACTTTTTTTCCCTTTTTTCTGGATTTTCACTTTTAAAGAGATATTCTCATCTCAAATACAACTTGAAAGCTCATTTATTGTTGACATCCACAAATGAACTTTATTCGTGCCCTCCTTGATCTTCTTTTCAACATACAATTCCAGCTTGTATCTAGTTTTGGTTCACTTTATTCCCTCGGACCTAGATTTCTCTTAGGGGAGGCCTTTGAGGTCTCCTATGGGCTTCCCTTTCTCTTTGTATCCTTTCTCCTTCCTCACGTTCTAATCCTTCTTGATTTTCTCTTTCAATCCTTTGAGCTTTTTCCTCTTCTTGTTCTAGTACATCAACAAGCCGCAAGTATTCAAGTTTGCTTCTCCTTTGATCCCAAGCAAGAGTATGGAACGTTAGGATGATGTCGCTTTGATATGTCACCCAATTCTCCTTAGGCTTCTGTGGTCGAGAAAGTCCCATATTACATCATCACATCATCTTCAACTGGTTGACTACTCTTGAATGAACTTCGAACAGACCCTCCTAGCGCCAATTTCTGTTGATGTGAGTTTTATTCCGCTACAACATGCAGAATCAAATGCCCAATGTTTCGAGGAGAAACATTAAACATTTAATCCTCTCTTGGTATAAGGTCATCTCTCATGCTAAGCTTGCAAAGTAAGATCATGAAATGACTTCAAGGTTCCTTCTTAATTGTGGACTTCACACAGTGAAATGACGTGATTTGCTGGTAAACAGTTGGGGGCTTACACTGTTCATTCGATGGATATCAACTCTTGCACATTGTGAAGCCAGATCTTTAGAAGTGGACGAGTTGATATCCATTGACTGAACAACATAAGTCCTCAAGTGTTTACCAGCAAATCACATTATTTCACCGAGTGAAGTCCACAATTAAGAAGGAACCTTGAAGTCATTTCATGATCTTACTTTGCTAGCTTAGCATGAGAGATGCCCTTATATCAAGGGAGGATTGAGTGTTTGATGTTTGTCCTTGAAACATTGGGTATTTGTTTCTGCATGTTGTAGTGGAATAAAACTCACATCAACAGGACCTCAATTTGTAATTTTATATTTAAAGGTTTTATGTACTTTTAAGTTAAATTGCTGTAGATGAATGGAGATGGCTATTCTTGGGATGTTTTAGGTATGTCATAGCCTACTTCGGATGGCATTAGTACATAGTGATCTGTGCTAATTGTGTGGGGGATGTCATGAAATCCTTGGAATGTGCTAGTGTAAGCTGAGACTCCTCTTAAGCATTTTAGAGATATACCAATGTCCTTGAATTTTAGAAAAAATGAGGGACACCTCTGTAATAAATAGTTCATGGTTGAGCCAACATGTCTTAGACATAAGAAGGAAAAGGTCTCCATTGATAGGAGACACTGAGTGGGAAGTTCATTTCCTCTGTAGGTCCCCAGAATTCAAAGTAGTTCCAAAGTGGAAACTGGAGGTACGGGGACTTGTCCTCATTCAACACCTGTCTAATACAGAGACATATCTGCAAGCATTCAGAACTGGCATGTTGCTATGTTATCTGTTAACGATGTTTCTTAATCCCTATATACTTGGCTACCAATTGTCATACACAATTTAGTTCCCATCATTAATTGCACAAATCAGTCAAGTTAAGGTTGGCTTCAAGGAAAAACTAAAGGGGTGAATTGTTTGTGAAATTTCAGGTTAAAAAGTTTAAGATCTATAAATTTTATAGAATATATGAAAAGCGTGGGAGTAACTATTAATTGATATTGGCAATTATAATAATCTTACCTGCATTTAATATTATATATAAAAACTCAGCAAATGTCTTTCTGGAAAAATTTCTCATTTGTAAATCTTTTTTCAAACTTTTGTAAATAATAGTTGACTGATGAAAAACGGTCCTTGAAAGAAACCTTGGTTGCCTATCTATAATACTTCTTAGAAAGGCTATTTTATGGAGTAGATTATGGTTATCAACTTATCTATGAACAAAATATAAGATATTTGCAGATAAGGAATATGCCTCTTTTCAAAAAAAATTAATTTTATTTCATTGTCTTATTTTTATGCAGGGGCTTAGTGGACAGCCATTTTCAGGTCCTGATATTGGTGGTTTTGCTGGAAATGCAACGCCTAGGCTGTTTGCTAGATGGATGGGAATTGGTGCCATGCTTCCATTTTGTCGTGGACACAGCGAACAGGGAACAAAAGACCACGAACCATGGGTTTTTGGTCCTGAGGTATCTATATATTTTAAGGGAAAAAGACAACTGGCTTGCGTTGATATTATTCAACTGTCCACACATCAGCTAATGATATATTGTCATTTTTCATATGGCATTTCAATTTCATAAATGCAGGATAAGAATAATTCGAATTTTTTAGTACATTCTTATAGCAGAAATAGTCATTGTGATTATATATGCTGGCAATGGAACAAACTAGGCAACAAACTACCATGAGGTTCAGTTGCCTCATGTAATGACCCTTACTATGTAGGCCCAACTACAACCGAATGTAGGCTCAAGACTGAACGTAGGCTCTACTACAACTGCATGTAGGCCCAAACTGGATGTAGGCTCTACCGAATGTAGGCTTTGTCAGCAATATGCAATCAAATGATCAACATAATGACCCTCTTTCCAAACCATTTGCCTACGAGAGTCGATGATAGGCAAATCTGTCATGCCAAACGATGTCAACCAAAATGGGGACATGACAGTCCGCCCTTCCTGAAATTGCTTGTCCCCAAGCAATGGCTAAACAAATAATCAATCAATCCACCTGAATCCCAAATGTAGTCATGATCTAAACTGCTGTCAATCAACGCAAGCTCTTGCAATATTCTCTGAAATATAATCAAGAGGAATCCATAATCGAACTGACAAATACAACTCAACCAAACTCCAACATCACAACTGCCAGAGTCAGGAACCCACGAGAAACAAACTCTCGAAATATCAGAACCCAAGTAGAGAGGACAACTCAAATTGCCAACATAGTAAATATCACCAACACATCCCACTGGCCTGTGTAAAGCACACAATCCAACTCTGCAACAATAGTGAACACTCCCGAATAAATCTGCACCAAGTACGGAGAATCCACACACTGTACAACTCTTGAAGTGAAAACAACTCTGCAAATCACCGACCATTGTCTCATAACCATAACTCCCATGTACCGCTGATGGCGAAAAGACAGCACAAGATAAACAGTAAGAAATAGAACCCAAACCAAGTCTGCCTGCCATCAACTCCTCGACACATGGATCAAATGCAAACTGATGAACATATCCTGCAGTATGATGCTGATAAAAAGAGCCAACCTCAGTCAATAGCTCACCATGCACAGGTAATACAACCCACTGCGGCTGATCACCAGCTAAGTCAAGAGATGACATAGCCAAAGGAGTAGAATCAATAACAACTGCTGAGGTATCACTCCCAAACTCCTGCTCTAAGTCATGCACTATCAAGATATCAACCACAGAACCTATCACCATGTCATGCACATCACAACTCTCATCCCGTGTCGTCAAACCATCCCATAACTGATGACAAGCACTAGGGACCAAAGTATATCTACGTAACATCATCTCATCAACATGGTCATCAAAGGTAAACTGATGAGCATACCTCATAGTGTAATGCCGATAGAATGCGCCAATCTCAGTCAGTGGCTCAGACTGCCATCCAGATGTAGCTAAATGCAACTGATCACTAACCAAGCCCGAACTAACCACTATCTCCGAAGACACCTCCAAAGGAGTAGTATCACTAATAGGAACCAAGTCAACTGCTGGCACACCAACATCACTCATGATCTCTGGTACAACATCACTAGTCTCCGTGCCATTAGTAGTAGAGACCACCACCATGTCAAACATACCACAATGCTCAGCTGCAACGCCCAACTCAACTGAACCTGCCTCTAGTGGAAGAGAATAAGATATACCACTACTAGTATCGAGAATAGATATATCTTCATCTCCACTGCCTCTATCAACCTCGACCATGGACATCCTCGGATCACCAGACACCACGGTCTGTGACTGTACAGAATCTGGTAAAGACTGAAGTCGCTCTAACTCCATGGTCACCTCAGCCAAATGAAGCTGTGACTCCTCGAAAGCCAACTGTGTACTCTCAAGAAACTCAGAAGTCACCTCGAGCTGCTGAGTAAGCTCACTCATCTCATCTTCCTTGACCAATAATGCGTCATATGCTGTACTGCCCCACTCCATAAGATAATCTCTGTCGGCTACCAACTGCATATAATTCTGTCTCAGAAGCCGGATAGCCTCCCATAAAGAGTGGATCTCTGTCAAGGAAAAATAACTGCCTCCCTGCTCATCACTAGTAGGAGAACCCCATCCGTAAACTGCTAACAACTGACGAGCAGCATCAAAATGCTCGCAAGCGATAGCAATGTCTCGCTCACTAATTCTCAGCTGACTAGACACATGATGGCGTTGACTAGATTGTCTCCTACAATCCTCCTCTAATGCACTATCCAAAGGAGTAGACTCAAAACCACTGATCTCTGGAGTACTACCATCCACACTCTGCGAATCAACTCCAAGGCTCATATCAACATACGGAGTATCAAAAACTGTAGCATCGCTGTCCAACTCTACCGTACCGAAAGAATCCGCTGAGGAAACCAAGTCCTCAAAACTAACCACTGCATCCTCTTGGATGTCATCAATGTCAATACGATCCTGGGACTCATATGTAAACGCTAACACCTCAGATGTGCCTGAATCATCACAAACCCACTGCACCCTGAGTGGTCGACTGGAAATGTACACAACTCCTAACATCGGTGTATAAAGACCAATACCAACATCTGACAAGCTGCTGGTATGAATGAGAACAACACCGTGTAATCTGCTAATCAAATCCATGATAGCACTCAAACAATTACTGCTATCAATAGGTGATAAGGATTTCCGGTCAACATAATCCCAAACACCAATATAACAATCCCGAATCCACATCTGTAAACTAGAATCAGCTGGTAACTTAAGCAAACTCCTCACCTAAGTAACAGGACTAATACCAACTAACTCCACATACCTGTTTGATACTGTCCCTGAATCCTGGATGTGAAAGCAAGATGAGCTCACAACAATATCAACCACATGTGATCCGCCTGTCGTAGAAAGCTGAGTATCAAGTGTGCAAGATGAAGCTGAACTCAACTCCACGCCATACCCATCCACATGTCTCTCCGCTGCACGACTCTGATCAACTGTACTACAATCATCATCAGTGTCAATCACACAATCCGGTGTGCCTGTGATATCTCCCTGTATCAAATCAACATGTCTCTCAGAGTCCCGTGATGCCAAAGGAATACCAACCAAAGAAACTCGAGTATCCTCAAGCTCTCGAGAAAGCCTGTCAATCTCCTCCTCCTTCCTCCTCAAGGCATCTGAATAGACTCCGGCAAGGTTGAGAAGATGGTCACGATCTGAAAGAAGATGTGAATAACTCATCTTCATCGCTCCCATTCCTTCCCTGATCGCCTGTAAGTCAACACAAGAAGACTCTGCCTGAACTTCCTTATGTCTGCCCTGTAACTGAATCATCTGGATGTGATCCTCTATCATATCCCGCATCCTATCATGATGAGATAATGAAGTCACAACACTGTCTACGCTCACCTTCAGCTGGCTGGACAAATCATGTGAAGTACTGCCAGCCTCAACCTCATGTGACGAAGCATCTAACTGTGCCTGGTACTCTCTCTCAGCAAAGTCATGAATGCCCAATGTCTGCTCATCTCTACCAGGTATCTCACCATCATGCACAACAGCATCCTCATAATCATCATCTGAACCCACTATGCTATAGTCATTGCCTGTCGTAACCAAACCAATCTGAGCACCTGTGACATCGTCCTCAGGCAACCTGTAAACAATTGTCTCAACTTGAGTACCAAGTTGACAGTTACTATCAACCTGCATAGTGTCCTTCACCACTTTCTCCTGTGGCTGAGTAGAAACTGAAACATCTGTTGGAATACTAACTTGTTCCTCAAAATCCTCATGAAAGTTTCTAGTAACCGTGTCAGCCGATTTTATGTTATCTCTCCTGCGAGAAGATCTGCCAAATAAAAAACTTGACAACTTATTCACCTTGACTGGGTCGGACAGTATATCAATCATCACACGGTGGTGCTTATCCCACTGTTCAGACAAGTTCTGGTCTATTCTCTTAAGTTCATCTCGAATGTCTGAATAACCATCATTTCTACTGTGTCTATCTGTTGCCCACAATCGTGTCCTCTGAAACTCTGTACTATTCCTGTCCATACTGAAATCAATCAAGTGTTGGTCACTCGTGCAAAGACGGTTCTTACCCAACAGGATGGCAAGAAAACCGCTCTGATACCATTGTAATGGCCCTTACTATAAAGGCCACTGAAAACTCCCCAAATCTGAACTGTGGCAATTCGTCAAACAGTTGGCATGCACTTAAGTGTTTTGCTTGCAATGATGTGTTCGATGTGTTTATTGTTTTTGGCATCCAATTGCAATTGAGATAACAATAACAATATAGGAAAGTAATACAAGGAACAACAATAAAACTCTAGATATCAATGCAAAGACCTCAATGCCAATATATTATGAACTTCACTAATCCAGATTTCATGGACTGTATTACAAACTATTGCTTATGAGCACTGATTTATGACAGGACAATGCCCTAGCCATGCACCTTAACCATTATATCACTCCAAAGACAATGTATAGCAAAGTCTGAATACAACGGACTGTTTACCATCACTGAATAATGACACTAAATGTAGGGACTGTCACACATAAACAGTGAGCTCTAATGCACCTTATGTCTATACCATTCCAATTACAATACATAGCAATGTCTGAATACAATTGCAGAGACTGATTTCTGAGAATACAAGGACTGTTACAGCTCCCACATATGAACAATGTAACCTTATCTAAGCATTCTCATTCACTATGACAATCCCAATTACAGATAATGAATAACAGTGACTGTCCTATGACAAAATACTGGGCTATTACGGCAGTACCTAATTATATGCAAATTTCAATACAACTTTAACATCAAATATCAACATCCGAATCATATGAAAGAACCTGGAATGCTGCACTTATTGTTGACTGAATGCTGATGAATTGATACACGAGCTGCGCCCCGAAACTGGACCCAAACTGTCCCTCTGATCACTGCTGTACCCTGTACTGTACCTGGCCGTACAGTGCAGTCATGTACGGCCCTGCTATAAAATAATTTGCAAGGTGTTGGGTGCCGAAAATGGTATGATCTGAAACGCCTAGGGTTAATATATAACCCCTCCAATGCATAAAATCAAACCCCACTTGGTTTGTGAGATATGAGCAAAAACTTGAGTCTCAGACCCTGATATGAACTTCACTGAAAATGCACAAAATGATCTCCCTCACTTATCAAACTGATTCACCAATTAAGTGATGAATTCCAAACCCTCATTCAACCAGTTACAAACCCTCAATATCAATTTTTCAGGTCTGCTTTTTCGGACTGCTTTTTCGGGTCTGCTTTTTCGGACTGCTTTTTCGGATTTGCTTTTTTGGACTGCTTTTTCGGACATGCTTTTTTGGCCGCCTATAATTTCGGCCCTACTAAAAATGCCTCCTGAAATGCTGTTTCAATCACAAACAAACCCTTACATCAAATTCTCAATGAAGTACCAATGAGATGGCTGAGTACCAACTCCAAACTTGCAACCCTTCAGTAGATATTTCACTACGTCAGTTATGCCAATCTAGGGGAGTGATTCGTTCCCAAAGATCGAATAGTATTTGCAGACCCAAAAGACTACAAATTGCTCCACAATGGAAGAAGTAGAAGAAATCCCAAATCCAAGCATGTCCAAATGAAAGCCCAAGCCCTCTATTTATTCTTTTCCTTGAGAAGTTGCTAGAACTTCTAGAAACATCCAATTATAATGTACTTTATAATAAAATAACATTATAATAATAAAGTACATTTCTCAACTGAAAATTATAACAATGTAGGCTCATAACTGAATGTAGGCCCAAATACAACCGAATGTAGGCTCAAGACTGAACGTAGGCTCTACTACAACTGCATGTAGGCCCAAACTGGATGTAGGCTCTACTGAATGTAGGCTTTGTCAGCAATATGCAATCAAATGATCAACATAATGACCCTCTCTCCAAACCATTTGCCTACGAGAGTCGATGATAGGCAAATCTGTCATGCCAAACGATGTCAGCCAAAATGGGGACATGACACCTCACCCTTAGGATTATTTATTTCCCTTATCTGGTTAAAATGGAGAATGATGATGGAACCTCCATCAAGCTCATCTCATTCTCATCTTAGAAATCTTTAGTTTATAATTAAACAAGAGACAAGGAGTGATTAAAGCCTCTCAAAATTGTTGAATCAAAATGATATGGTGATAATGCAATACCATAATTTAGCACTACAACAAGGTATGCTTGTTGATATATTTGATGAAGTAAAATATTATGATATTGCTATCAGGATTCAGCTGTGTAGTTTTCGAGTCAAACTCATTGACCCATGTTTGTCTGCATGATTGCTTTAAACTCCACCATCTTGGGAATATTTTATTCTCCAACATTAATGGGTATTCAAAAGATGGACTTTATGAGTTTGTGAGATGGTATTGCCTCGTACCTGCCTTTAGTTTAACACAGACATCTGAACACAAAATTGCCTACTGTAGTTTTCAAGTTGCATGCCTTTCTTCCAAATTTTGGTCTTACCTTTTCCATCATGCTATTTTGTACTTAAGCTGGTGCTAGTATCTTCATGGTTAATTTTTACACCAAGGTATATTTACCTTTGCTGATGGAACTCCTTTTGCAGAAGGCAGGGACATGAAGTGAACAAGAACCTTAACCATACTTAAAAATTATTGCTTGGATTAGCTGTTGGTAGTATCCTCATCATAGTTATAACATTCAGCATGGATGTCATATATAGGTTCTAGGTAGCTTCATTTGATTTCTGAGGTGCAAAGTTACTGTCTTGCATTAGATTGTATGTGATCCTTTTTGAAGCATTAATATATTCCTTCTTTGTACAAAATTATTTACCGTCCGTATTGAAACACAACATAAATCTAGCAGCAGGAAAGGAGTTAAATAGAATGTTTACTTAATGTAAAAAACAAGCAATCTATCAGCTGTATCTTTCAATGGATATACTTGTAGCTACCTATTTCTTGTCTACCACTTCGTTGTTGACAACATCTACATTAGGAAGAGACCAGGATCTGCTTCCTATCAACTCAACATTCTTTTAAGGAGGCTATTGTGCTATGCTAAACTTGCTTTTAGTCAAGAAAAGCTCAAAACCTTCTAGGAGTATGCAATAAAAGCATTAGCAGAGCCAAATTTCCAGCCAAAAAAGAAAATGGTTGCTACTTATGTACCAAGACTTCTAAAATCTCCTTAGCTGTGGAGGAAATGTAACAGCACCTTCGGATGCTCAAGAAAATCTGGAAATTGTTACATACAGTTGACATCCTCACAGTGTGTCATGTCCCCCATTTTGATGTCCTCTTCTAAAAGGAAGATTTAACAAATAGACGATAATATTAGATATTAATAGATAAGTAATAATAAATAACAATAATAATTCAAATAAATAGATTGATGAAAAATCTATTATTAATACAAAATATGATATACTGTTACTGTTATAATATACTGTGTCAATAATATAATAGATATGATATGTATAATTAACATATGATTAATATAATAACATAATATATAATCAATATCATAATAATAATGATAACAAATATATAAATAAATAATGATAGTAAATATAAATAAGTAAACAAATAATAATCAATAATATGCAAAAATAAGGCAATATAAAGGGTACTGCCCCCTAGGCAGAGCTTAATTAAAAAATAAAATAAAATAATAATAATATGCAAAAATAAATTAATATATGAATTATAAAACGTAATAACAAATCAATAACAATTGATCTATAAGATGCAATGATGTTTAATTTATAATGCATTAATAATATTATTAATACTTAAAAATAAAATAAATAAATATAATATTTATATTCCGGAAAGGATGGATAAGCACGGACAAATTCTTAAAATACGACGGGAGACCATTGGTGATAATTGGTCTCAGGGATACAAATAGCACTTAGGAATACATTTATTGTTGATGATAGTGATTAGGGAATGATACTATTTGTAGCAAATTCGTCTGTTGGGACTGTGTTTCTTCAACTAAGAGGTGCGACTCCTATGAGCATCAAGATATAAGATTGGAGAGCGAATCATATTAGGGAGACTGAGCATTTTATACATCCCAGTCAGCACTCTGTAATCCATAATCAGCATTTGCTACCAAATCAACATTCATTATACAGTCAACAGTTAATAGCTTGCACATTTAATAGGAACATCATACAGGAATAAGTAGAATATGTCTGCAGTCTAAGGCACCAAACACATGAGCAATACATAGTCAGTAATGAAGACGGGTAAAAGCAATCACCCAACACAACATCATCGAATGAGACAAGTAGAGATAAGACTGCGTAAAAAGGCAACGGGAAAACAGAGACAACACAGGATATTATAATATATATCTTGTTGAAAACAACGAAGGAGTCGGAAATATTTTAATCCGATAATGGAGAGTCAAGGCATTTCCCTCCAACGTGCGTCTTATATCACTGAAGGGAAGCATTTTACAGTTCGACATCATTGGAGATGTTTATTCAATAAAGTGGGATTAACATGACACCAAAAATAGTTAAAGATGTTTTCAATGAATACTACCAATGGTTACCTTATTAAGAGAGAAATATTTCACCGTGGCAGAAGGTTAAATGCGAATGAAATCTTCCAATGATAGTGCACAGAATTATGAAGCTTTATTATTATTATTCCATGTGCGGATGGATTATGGGCTTTGGTGGAGGTTGGCATTAAATACATGTCTTTACTGATATCATGATACTCAACGTCATGTTAGTGAAATAATTGTTGGCAGGTGATTTTATCTAATGTTAGAATAATATAGGAAACAACTACTTGCCATGAATATGTTTGTTTATACCTAGATGTAATTTTCATTGTGACGGCTTAGATGCTCAGAGGCATGGTGAGAAACTCCTAGCACTATTGCAGACCTCCTGTCTTGCTGAAGCGAGTTGTTAATTCAAGGATGAGGGCTTTTCATTGAGTTGTAGGCTATCCTTAATTGTACTTAAGCTTAGGCTTTCAAGCACAGATTTAATATCTTACCTTTCTAGCATTCTTCTTGGAATAATACACATGATCTGTTATTGCATATGAGTAATCACAAATACATCAAATAGAACAATAAGTTAAACCTCCATGCCTGAAATCTACAAACAAAAATCTATGAGTTTGAAGTGTAAATTTGGGACATTACATAGTGCCCAAAGGATATTTAACAACCATTATGGCGACTGAAGGATAAAATTTTCCAAGGTAGACAATGGTTCCTCAACATATTTGGCTTGTTCGAAGTATTGAACTCTTGCCTTCAACCCGGTTCCTCAACATATTTGGCTTGTTCGAAGTATTGAATTCTTGCCTTCAACCCTTTGGAAAATCTTTCAATAACTGATACATGGGTTCATCTCCTGTTGCTTCCAAGTAAATATTTTGTGGGAAACTGTAATCAGTGTACAATGCCTATTGTTATGTTTGATAATATTGGTTATCCGACAATCCAAGCTAGATCATACGGATGATTTGTTTATTTCAAGAAGAACAGGATTAGTTAATACTAGTTTTGCTTCCCTACTAAATTAACCAAGATGGCCTTATCTCTTCTGTATGGGTATTGAAATCCCAGTTTGCATTTTGCAGGAAATAAAGATGGTTTAATAGTATAATCTGTAAAATAAGGAGACCAATGGGTAGTTCTTTTAGTATAATTATAAACGATGTGTCTAAGCTGGTTGGATAAACTGCATACGGTAGGGATAATTTTAAACCACGGAGAAACAGAACACATTCCCATTATGGGTAATAAATACAGTTAGCAACATGAATAAATGCTATATATAATTTGTTCATTTATTAATATGTTATGATGTTTGTATTTCAAGAAGATTAACTTAAATGTGCATTTAAAAGCAATGTAAGGATAAATGGTTAGCTATTTTGGTTGATGATGATTCACTAAAAGAAAAGGTGCTGAAATATAAGGACTGTTTTAAAATTCTAATGAGAGCAAACTGACGTTGATCTTAGCCAGAAGTGTTGAGTGCAGGTTCGGGCTAATAAAGGTATACAGAAGCTAACATCAGGCCGAGGAACATAGACATCTATCATATTGTAAAAAGAATCATTAAAGATTAATACGTATCTGTAAATACTGAGGATACATCCTCTTTGTTTGAACTATTGTAAATAGGGGTATGCCCCTATACACAAATTTTTGTAATTAAATGAGTGGACTATTGTCCTTGGGCAAGACTAGAGGTTTTCTTGATTCCGTTCTTTCCTACTAGTGCCCGTTTGAACGGAGTAAAATGTACTTTTTATTATTATGAAATAAAATTATCAGGGCGTTGGCCTTTTACTGATAAAAATAAATAAAATAAAAATAAAAATAATTGGTTATCCAACAATATATTAGTTGTCCATATTAAGTTGGTTTTCACTCTCGAGTAATTTTTTGTGTTAGTTGGTTGATGGTTGTGTTCCTCTCGGCAACCATTGGGTCTTCTTTGTAATAATTTCATGAGCGAATAAAGACGTTTTACTCCTGTATTTGGTATGCATTGCCATCTTTATTATTATTTCATGTATTTAGTTTATTAGGCATCGAAGTAAACATTTGCCGCTGTTGCCTTAAAATAAATCTGGTCAGAGTTTCATGATTCATGCCCTTAGATCCCAATGAAGGCGAGAAGAGGCCACAAGGTGGTCAAGACGAGTAATCAAGTGATCTTTTAGGATTACAAAACAAAGAGAACAAATGAGAAGATTGCGAGAAACATTTGAGGAAAATCAAGTTAGACAATTCCCAAGTGAAAGCCCTTCCGAGAATGAATTAAAAGCCAAAGCATCAGCCGAAATTGTAGTCAGGAGAGAAGGAAATTATCCATCAAGGAAGGCACAAATTGCATGCGGAGTGAGTGGGAGGATATTGCCAGACACTTACCACTCCTGGATGAAACATATCCCGACCTTGTTGACCAAGGATGCAACTTGTTTGTACATTTAACGTCGGACGAGGAGTACAAAGAAGGAAATCTTGAACTGACAGACATTCCACCACATTGAGAATCTATCCATCCTAGGAGAACCTTGAATTGGAGGGTTTGAACTGAAGAGCCCCAGATAGAGGGAGTATAGGAACAAGTTAGAGCATGAAAGTACTTGAGGTATTAGGGATGCTGGAGGTGGACATGTAGAGGATGTATGCGTGGGTGAATCGTAGGGAAAGCACTAAAACATAGCGGTTGGAACAATACATCTAGGTCTGGCGCACAAGGGAGCAAATAGGCAAGAAAGATGGTGACTCCTCTGACAAGTACAAATGTGGATTGACAAATATTGTTGAAGTTCATGGGGAACATGTCAGAAGATGCTACAAGGCATTGCAAGACGTGTGAGACTATCTAGATAAGAAGCACTCAGGAGGACAAGGACTATTGGCTGAGAGCATTTCCAAGAACACTAAGGAGTATAGCCATTGACTGGTTTACAAAATTGGATGCTTTACCCACAACCTCTTGGGACATGTTGAAGAAAGCATTCGAGGCCGACTTTTAACTTCTAGGGGACAACAATGAGATTGTCATTGAAACTTACAACACCAAACAAGGTCATGAGAGTTTGCGGGCTACAATTGTAGGCTCGAGGAATTGTTGGTCAAATTGGAGAATCAACTAGTTGGCGGGCTAAATAAGAGGTGGTTCATTGAGGGGCTGATTCCTCATTGCACAAGAAGATGAAAGTGGTGCCTCCATCCTCATACGTTGATGCCTATAATCAGGTGATGGACACTAAGAGTGAAAACATGACATCCTCTTGAGGGAAGAGGAAGACGGACGATGACGAGAGCGTAAAAAATAGCAGCAATGATGAATAGACAACAGTTCAAGCCCTACAATAGGATATGATGAAAATGATGAAAGAATTGAAGGCCGAGAAAGGAAACAATAAAGAGAGTAATGAACTATGGCGTACAAGGTGCAAAAGTAAGAGGCACGCAAAAGATAATTGTCCTAGAATGATGTTTTGTGAGATTTGTCGGGTGATGGGTCATTTGATAAAGGAGTGCCCATATAATTTGAAGACAAGAAGTATGCAAGTACTCTTCGCACAAGGGGAGTCCACTCCATCAAAGCCACAAAATGTATCACCAAGCGGTTATGAAAATCAATTAGGGAGAAATCAAATACAGTATGACTCCAAAGGATGTCATATCATACAATGCAGACAATGTAGTGAATGGGAACACTTTGCGAGAGAGTTCTAGAATAAGAAAGACACCATACAATTATTTTGCAAATGGTGTAGACCAGGTAACCATCAAGACAACAACTGCCCGAAGAAAAAAGTTATTAATATGTCGGACATGGAGGAACAAGATGAGGCGATTTTGGCAATCATGAGAGCAAAGATGAAGGCGGTGTACGCGGACCTTCGTATGGAGAAGAACAATGGTGAGAAGCTTGAGCAAAAATAGAACAAGTGCTAGCAAAGAAACAAATAACCTGCAATAGAACTACAATTATTTCATTGTGATCGGAGTCAGAGAAGAGCATAGTTCTGCAGGTGCTATAGACAATTGTGCCCATCAAGGTGATAGACCTTCAAACTATGTCGCAACTGAGAGTGGAAATTACCAACATGGTTAGTGGAAACACAGTTGACCAGAACCAATGCAAGCCACAAGTCATCCTCGAGTCCCCAAACCATTTTTGGTACGGGGAGCGGGTTTTAATGGTTGGGGATGTGTCCCTTGGTAACAGAGATAAAAAGGCATAAGATGCATTGTTTGGTTGAGGATAGCTTAGAGCACAACAAACTTGATCATAATTGGATATAAAATACTTTGTTGAAAATGAAGGCAAAAATTATGTAATTTCTTTGAGAAACCATAAAATGAGGAAGAAACTTCCTCATGTTCATTAGATTTAGACTTTAGAGATGGCTGGCTAGAGAAAGATGATGAAGGTCCATGAACTTGACTTTGGAAGGAGTTTTGAAGTGGCATTGATTCTTTGAAGATGATCACGAAACAAATTCCATCAACAATCTATTCCATTTGCAAATGGAGGACCATGAAGTATTTTGGCTCAATTCTAACTCAATTGAGACAATGTAGATTAATGAATAAGATTAGGAAAAGGGAGATGACAAGAACAAAAAAAGTGTAAAGTTGGAGTCCTACGTACCATCAATATCAACATTCCCGTATTAATTTATAAAAATGTAAGTTAGGGGATCCAAAGTTAGATGATACTCGAAGACAATTCATGAGTAAAATGGAAATGATATACCTGAAAGGAGTTATGCTGAAGGTGAATTGTGTGGACAAGATAGGAGTTGAGAGGTGATATTGGTTGGGGATGGTTTGAATCTTGTATTAAAAATTTAAAAGCCACAAAATTTAGCATATTCATGGACTGCAAGATTCAAACATGCAATTTTTTGTGATTCTTTTCCATGTGACAATAGGGAAGAAAGAAGAGTGTTGACTGTTAACAATATTAAATGATGAAACACTTAGATCTGATTTATTTTTATTATAATTGGTCAAAGAATGACAAAATTGTTGATATGCTGATCTGGAAAGCAATTGGGGGTAGTTTTTCTAAATAATCATATAAACAAACCCTCCAACAATAATTTTTGAATATTATATTGATAAAATTGCCCAGTCATAGGTGTTGTACTGCTGTATGGATGGTAGATTTGGACAATGGTAGTAGTAGGGATGAAATCAGATTTACGTAGACTACAAAATGGTTGTGGTTTGGCAGAAAATATAGGATGTATCCACTAGATCTGATCTGTATGATGGTGGTAGAGAAGGTGCAGTGACAACAATAGTAGCAAGGGATGGTGTGACTATAGTAAGGACTGATTTGGTTGTTGCAAAGTAGAATAACAACAATTAATCCTATGAATTTTGACAATTTTTCCTTGTTGATTAGATCAAAAATATTCCTACAACCCTTGAAACAAATAAAATCCTTGTGAGTACTTATTTGCCCAAATTTGGAATGAAAATTTAAATATTTCTCACCTATTTAATCTTGAATAGAATCAGCTCACTTGGATAAGAGGCTTTTCATCCTTTAATCCCAATTGGAATCTAAGAGTTTATTGCTATGTTCCATGGAGTTTCGGGAATGGGGACTGCTTAGGGGGCGGGGATGTATTTCCGATACGGGTACGGTTTAGGGCCAATTTTTAGGGAACGGTAGAGGACGACTATTAAAAAACTTGGGGTATTTTTATATGTATAGAGAAATTTCAAATATGCATATCATAATGTTGATCAAGCATTCATCATAGACATTTTAGAAGCTTAATACATAGCATTAGACTTGAATTGAGATTTCACATGTGAATTGATAAGCAAATTACAAAATTCAAAAGCTTTCATTGTCAATATATGACATACATATAGCAAAAATGCCCAAAGGCTCCAAATTTCAACAATGAAATGACATAAAATTTTAAAATGTAAATACTACAACTAAAATAGTAAACAATCAACATAGAAGTCTGTAATAATATATAATTGTCCATAATCAGTAGATGGTAGGTCTAAGAGTCTAAATCAAGTAGATTTGATGCCCTAGCCTCCCCTTTCAATTGATGTTCACTCCTTGACTAGCTGCTCCTCTTGCTGCTCTTCTCCTTTACGAATGTGAAAATAATTTAATTTTCTTCTTTTTGGTTATTTTATGTTTAAATTAGGTTTTGGTATTGTTAAATGTGGTTTCGGTGTCCTTGTGGGCTAGCCAACCTTTTTTTTCAAATTTAAAAATGTCTTATTTTTTAACATTGGTAGTCCAAAAATGGCTTGCGCCATTTGGGACGACCATAAGCCCTCAGGATGTGTAGGGAATTTCTAACCATCCCTGATCACTTCTAGAGCCGTTTTAGGGACCATTTTTGAATTTTGCAAAAAAGGGTACAAGAGGGGGGACTAGAAAATGACATCCCCGTGTCCCCAAACCGTACTAGGTAAGAGAGCGGGTGAAAAAACCCAGGGGACACATCCCCATGGAACATAGATTTATTGTCCTCTAAATTTCCATAAACAAACAGGTTTCATCCTCAAATGAAGTGATGAACACAAGTATGAAAGTTTTAAAAAGTATTTGTTTAAAATAAAACAATATATGACAACTTCGAGCAATTTGCTCTCTTTTCATAAATTTCTTTTGGGTCCCTCAATTTGAATTTATTTTTCTCTTAAAAATTCCATCTGAAGTGTTTAAAACACTTTAAAAATAAAACCTACATTACCGGGTTCACACCTTAAGCTCTCGAACCGGGTTCATGTACGCACCTAGTTTGGGTTTGCTTGTGTGTGTGTTTTGGGGGCGACCATGGGCGCGCTCGGGTATGCACACCCGCGGAACCGTGCGCACCCACAGTGCTGGGCGTGCACCCCAAGCGCACCCAACACGCACCTGAGCGCACCCAATGAGGATCCGAGCACACCTGTGAGGACCTGTGGCTAAACCTCAAAAAAGTGAGCCCAAACTTTATTTAAAAACTATTTTTTAAATTATTTTTTACTCCTAACCCTAAAACACCCCAATATGAGGGCTTCAAACAGACTTCCATTTCACTTTTACCTCGTATTTTGCTCTCTCAATATTTTCTCTCCATCTTGGCAGTTTGAAGTGAGGTGATTGTATTTGAAGGAGATCGATTGTGGAATGCCAAATAGCTTCCACAAAATAGATTTAGGTGTTTAAGTTATGCATTTAAACCTTATTCTTTAGTCTTTTGATAGATTTTTTCAAGTTTTGGATGAATTTTAATTTTTTTCAAGATTGTAAAGATGTTTTTAAATATATATATTTTTTTTCATTTTTTTTAATAGATTGCAACAATGAGTAGTCAAAGCTCAGTGGGTGGGGAGGGAAGTCAAGAATTTAAAACTGATAAAGGGTCTCCTTTATGGAGACATACTAGAAGAATTTCACAACTTCCTAGAGGTGGGGGGTTTCTTTGGAAATGTAATTTTTGCAATGCACAATATGATATCTTCTATTACTGAGTGAAAGTTCATTTTCTGGGCCCTGGGGGTAAATGGATTAATATGTGTGAGGGTCCAGGGCCAAATAAGAAGGGGTTGTCAACTACACAAATAACAACACTTATAAAAGAACAAGAAGATGATAGATTGGTTAAGAAAGGAAAACAAAATGGTTGTAGTTTTGGGGAAAAAAAAAACAATAACACCTCCCTCTCAACCAATTATGACCTCTAGACATCCCTTCTTGCCTATTTGCTCTATGGAGGATGAAGATTTAGAACCACAAATCTCCACCTGCAAGAGAGGTTCATTAGAGAAGGCATTTAAAATGAGGCAAGGGATATTGCTGATGAAAAAATTGCACGTTGCTTCTTTGCAAATGGTCTTCCATTCAACTTGGTGAGGTCGCCATATTGGAGGGAGATGGTGTTAGTAATAAATAATGCACCTCTTGGTTACAAAGGTCCTGGATTTGAAAAGGTGCACACCATCTTATAGAAAAAAGAGAGAAAATCTATAGAGGCCCAATTAAAACCAATTAGAGATTCTTGGGTTGAAACAAGTGTATCTATTGTTTCTGATGGATGGAAAGATTGCAAAAACTATCCATTGATCAATGTTATTGCAGTGTCCCCCAAGGGGGCAATGTTTTTGAGGGCGGTTGATTGTGAAGGGGAAGTGAAAGATGTAGAGTTCATTTCCAGGATTCTCATTTACTTCATAGAGACAGTGGGTCATGATAATGTTCTCCAAGTAATTATGGACAATGCAAAAGTTTGTAGGGCTGCAGGTGCTTTGGTAGAGGCTAGATATGACCACATCTTTTGGACACCGAGCACCATACGCTCGCTCAATTTGGTGATGCAAGCAATTGGCACCCAAATAGAATGGGTGAAAGAAATATACCAGGAGGCTGAGGAGATTTAGATTCTTGTGACAAACCACCATATGTCAGAAGTAATTTTTAGAACTTTTTCAAAATTGGAATTATTGAAGGTAAATTTTAAAATTTAATTTATTTAGTTTCATTTATCATTTTATGTCATGTTTTACATAATTGAATAAAATATTTTTTTTGTGTTGTTTACATATTTTAAATGTGTTATTAACTTACTATTAACATGTTCTCGAGTTACTGAGACATGGTTTGCATCTCACACAATCGTTCTGAGATGACTTGTGAAGGTGAAAGAGGCATTGAGGCAGATGGTTATTAGCAACCAATGGGGTATCTGGAAGCAATCAAATTTAGAGAGGGCACAAAAGGTGAAGGCATTGATATTGGATGATGATTGGTGGGTTTGTGTGGACTATGTATTGGAATTCACGGAACCTATCATGTCTATGCTTCGGTTTGTTGATACAGATGAACCATGCTTGGGGAATGTCTATGATAGCATGGACACAATGTTGGAGAAAATAAAATTGGTAATACAAAGGAGAGACAATGATCCTGAAGACACCTTTTACAAAAGGGTGGAAGCCATTGTTCTACATCGTTGGAACAAGATGACCACACCATTGCACCTCCTTGCATATGCTCTATCTCCCAGGTACTATAGCTCACAAGTACTTTCTATCCCAGGTAGAGTGCCATCATATAGAGATTCTGAAGTTACTAATGGGTACAAAAGGGCATTTAGTAGACTCTTTAGTGATCCAGATGTGGAGTCAAGTGTTAGGAAAGAATTTGGATTGTTTGTTTCAGGAAAAAGTCTTCCCCCTTGTGCTGTCAATGATCAATGCAAAATGGATGTTATTATATGGTGGTACCTCCATGGTCAAGATTATATGTACTTCCAACCTATTGTAATCAAGATCCTCTCACAAGTAACTTTTTTTTTGGCCACTTGTATTATAGAATTTAACACTTAACAGTCTTGAATTTATCTTGTATTTTTTATTTTTTATTTTGTTGGTTTTCTCTTCAGGTTGCAAGCTCTTTAGTCGTTGAGCAGAATTGGAGTAGATTCTCCTTTATCCACTTAGTGAAGCGTAACCGGTTGGCTGCAAAAAAGATGAAGACTTGGTGTATATTCATACCAATTTGCGACTTCTCACACTTAAGGATTCACAATACAAGAAGGGGCCAGAGAAGCTTTGGGATATAGCACCCGATTTTGTTGACTTGGATGCAACCATTTAGGATCTTGTAATGTCCCGATCTTGTACGACAAAATGGGTCTGCAAAGTTGACTTTGTAGAAATGTTGTGGCCGTACGGTGATACCAATTCAAACTGTACGGTGAAACCACTCAAACTCCATGTGTAGCAGAATAGTCCGTACAGTGCGTACAGTGGATGGACGCCACGAGGGGAAGGTAATTAGTATGGTAAAAATAACAATATGTACGGTGAGGCAAGCAGCCCGTACGGTGAGTGTGAAGCTGGTGCGGTGATTAGGAAGTTTGTACGGTGGGAATGGGTGGTGTGTACAGTGAGTCTGGTCGTCGAGTGATGAGTGATTTAGCTTTATGGGCTAGAGCCCATACAATCAATGTGCCTTCTGTCTTCAAACGACGATTCCCTTGATACAAACACAGTTTAAAGTAGTGATATAGAACAATAATTCACAAGTCGAAAGATGCAAGGTGAATTATGTTAATAATGATAGCACAAGAACAGATGTCAGGTAGATGGTCGCCAAACGCCAGCAAAGCCAAAATATTTCAAGTTCAAATAGTGATAGCACTTCAGATTTCACAAACACATATCGCTCAGGAATATAGATGTCTTCTACAGAAGACTTTACAAATTTGGAGCACATAGTGAAATATCAGAATGATAATTCCAACGACAGACTAGGGTGGCTATGAACCACTGAAATTGCAACAAACCAAATAGGGAGGATCTTTCACCTTCGAAATTGCGAACAAAACTCCAACTGGAATTCACCATACAAATAAAATATTCCAAATCGCATACAACTTCCTACATGCCGGTCATAAATACCCCTTCAGAGAAACTCTTGAGGGTTTACAAAGAACGCCGACACGACAAACACCTACGAATAACAATTAATAAAAATGGGCCCCTTTATTAATTAATTAAAGGTCTATTTATAATATTATTTAAATTTTGGGACCATTAATTAACTAAAATACTTTATTAAAATTGGGGACATAACAAATCTTGACCGCCCAAAGATTGCTTGTCCTCAAGCAGTCCACAAACTCGAAGATCCTAAACCAAGCACATATGTTGATAGCTGTATCTGCTGAATGCTCCATGCTGCTTTAGGATCACATGTGCATAATTGGATTCACTTGAGACGAGTAGACTGCCACCAAGCCTCTGTTGCGTCCCTCTGATATAAACATTGCTATGTCCGAAGGTACCAGGTTCCCATAGAAGCCAATCATAAAACACATCGGTGCTCCGATCCAAAACCTTCATGCGATCATGCACACCAATTTGCCATCCACCATCAACCCAAGTTTGCTTGATCTGCTTTAGTGACTCAACCAAAGTGGGCCTATACAATTCTTGTTTCTCGATCCTCAGAAGGAAGGTTGGCATTGTCGGCCTTGTGTTGTACCACTGTAATGTCTCGAAGGGGATTTTTGCTTGAAGGCGATTTTGGCCCGAAGGGGATCTCGACCCGATGGCAATCTTAGCTCGAGGGGATTTAGATCCGATGGCGATCTTGGCCCAAAGGCGACCTCGACTCGAAGGAAATCTCGGCCCGAATGCGACCTCGGCCCGAAGGCAATCTCGGCCTAAAGGGGATCTCATCTCGAAGGCAATCTCGACTCGAAGGGGATCTCGACCTGAAGGTAGTCTCAACCCGAAGGTGATCTTGGCCCGAAGGCGATGTCGGCATGAAGGCGATCTCTGCTCGAAGGCAATCTCGGCAAGAAGGCGATTTCTGCCCGAAGGCGATCTCGGCTCTAAGGGGATCCGCAGGCCCTATCTGTATGCCTTGTGTAGTACTGTAGGCCCTCTCCGTTCGAAGGAGATCTATAGGCCCTCTTTGTATGTCCTGTGTACTACCATAGGCTCTCTCGTTATGTACTATAGGCCATGAGTTGTACTGTAGGTCCTATGTTGTACTGTAGGCCCTATGTTGTATTGTAGGCCCTCTTTGTGATGTACCATAAGCCCTGTGTTATACTATAGGCCCTCTTTGTGGTGTACCATAGGCCATGTGTTGTACCATTGTGAATCTCCCTTTGTTCTTGCTTTTGTCAAGTGGTTGTGCATCTCCATCACTTTGTCCGCAAAAGAATTTTTGGAGTTCTTGACCAACAGATGTGCCTTCCAATCTACCGAGATCCATTTGTGTTGTCGCTCGTTCAAGTCCTGCTCAAGGAAATATCTCAGGCAATTGTGGTCCGTCTGCACAACAAGTTTTGCTCCAACAAGGTACTGCCTAAACTTGGCCAGCGCATGCATGACTCGCGAGAGCCTCTGACTATCAAACACAAATGGGTGATGGTCTTGCATCAACACGGCTCCAATGCTTTCACCAAACACATCACACTTTAGCATTGTAATTGTATGAATCAGCATTGCCACTACCAATTAACTCTCCCACAATGCGAGTTGTAATTACCACCGTGTTAGTCAACACTGCCACTGTACCAGTCATCACTGTCACCGTACTAGTTGTCATTGCCACCATACCTGTACTAGTCCCCATTGCCACCATGCTGGTTGACACTGTCACTATACCCGTATTAGTTGGCACTACTACCATTGGCATTGATACTATGCTAGTCGACATTGCCATTGTACCCGTATCAGTCGACACTACCACCGTACCAGTGAAGAGTAACTCTCCATCAAGCTTATGCTGCTCCACTTTGATGTAAACATTTCTATGCCCTGAGTCATCAACATCCCACAAAAGCCAATCATAAAACACATCAGAACTCTGATCCAAGATCTTCATGCGGCCATGCCCATAAAAGGGATCACTGGTAGTGTCTATTTTTCCATGCAGTTGATTGATCAATGTTGTCTTCCAGACAAGCTCCATGCAAGCATCTTCTTCAACCTTTTCTTTTTTCATGTAGGCTTAGGTTTTCTTCACTAGTAGGGGTAACAATATATTCTTGCATATCCGCGTGTGGCTCATCTTCTTTATGTAGTGCATCACTCTTATTGCCGTCACCAACTTCCTCATACTTGTGCAGATGCGACTTTAATTTTTCTTCACAATGCTTATGCTTGAATAAATTATTGACCAATCTAGATGCCGCAATTGAAGGGATACATTCTAGATTACAAACAACCAACAACATAGATAAGGTAGGTTGGGGTATTATATCCATCTCCTCAATACATGAAATCATAATATTCTTCATGGTAGAGAAAATTTTATTATCATGGTGCTCCTTTATCGTGACCAAGAAATGATGAAACATATTGTGGATCAAATCTTGCAAGCCTAGATCCAAGAGGAGATTACTTGCTTTGATATTTGCACCGATCTCCAGTATGATAAATCTCCTCACAAGTGGATCACTACCGATGTCATCTAGGCTCTGAAAGCTGTCAATAATCAAGTGCAATATCTCTATCAAGGTGTCAACATCATATGGTGCTCAAGGAGCTGAGATTCTCAAGATCTCACTTAGACATGTTGCAACTGCCAACTTGATCTCCTTGTCATGGCGTCTCAACAAATTGGGTTGTCTTAAGGCGACCTTAATCGGAGCAAGGATCTTCAGTTTGAATCTTGAAGGTGATTGGTGCACCTTACACAAACATAATTCTAATATATCTAGAGGATGGTCAATACCATTACTGAGTTCCCTTCCTATCTTTTGTAGTGCCTTCAACCAACATTGTCCATCGCTGCTGGGCGCCATAGTGTGATCCAAATCCCAAAATCTCTCAATCATCCCAATAGGTTGGCAAGATCACCAGCTCTGATACCACTGTAATGTCCCGATCCCGTACAACAAAACGGGTCTGCAAAGATGACTTTGTAGAAATGTTGTGGCCATAGGATGATACCAATTCAAGTCGTACGATCAAACTAGTCAAACTCCATGTGTAGCAGAATAGTCCGTATGGTGCGTACGGTGGATGGACGCCACGGGAGGAAGGTAATCCGTATGGTAAAAATAACAGTCAGTACGGTGAGGCAAGCAGCCCATATGGTGAGTGTGAAGCTCATGCGGTGATTAGGAAGTTGGTGCGGTGGGAATGAGTGGTGTGTATGGTGAGTCTGGTCGCCAAGTCATGAGTGATTCAGCCGTACAGTCTAGAGCCTATACAGACAGTGTGCTTTCCTTCTGTCTTTAGACGACGATTCCCTTGATACAAACATAGTTTAAAGTAGTGACAGAGCAATAATTCGCAAGTCAGAAGATGCAAGATGAATTATATTAATAATGATAGCACAAGAACAGGTGCTAGGTTGATGGTCGCCAAACGCCAACGACGCCAAAATAATTCAAGTTCAAATAGTGATAGCACTTCAGATTTCACAAGCAGATATTGCTCAGGAATACAAATTTGTCTTCTACAAAAGACTTCACAAATTTGGAGCACATAGTGAAATATCAGAATGATATTTCTAACGATAGACTAGGGTGGCTGTGAACCACCGAAACTACAACAAACCAAATAGGGAGAATATTTTACCTTTGAAATGGCAGACAACAAAACTCCAATTGGAATTCGCAATACAAATAAAATATTCCAAATCGAATACTAACAACTTCCTACATGCCGGTCATAAATACCCGTTCGGAGAAACTCTCGAGGGTTTACAAAGAACGTTGACATTTCAAACACCTACAGACAACAATTAATAAAAATGGGCCCCTTTGTTAATTAATTAAAGGTCCATTTATAATATCATTTAAATTTTGAGACCATTAATTAATTAAAATACTTTATTAAAATTGGGGACATTACAAATCTTGCTAGAGCCACTATGGTTGATGTGGATGATGATGATGACATACGACATGGTGCATCTAGTGGTAGTGGAACTGTTTTGGGTTCTAATGATGATGATGATCTACTTGCTATTGTTGAAAATCCTATAGATGATGGATTTTTTGATAATCCCTATGATGATTGATGTGTTGAATAGACCGAATATCTGAGTGGGGGGGGGGATCAATTAGTTATTCATAAACACTTTATCAAAACTTTTACTAAACCGGTAAAACACATAAACCATATAATCAAATGTGCATCAATAATTTCACTAACTTCCACTTTACCCTAAGCAATAAAACCAAATGGAAACTTAAAGAACACAAAGCATCAACACAATTAACACCAAAATTTTACGTGGAAACCCAAACCGGGAAAAACCACGGAGAAGCTAATTCTCATGAAATGACACCGGTTAAGGTGATTTTTACAAGGGCTCACTGCCAGTTTGCTCATTGCGGGTTGGCTCATTGCCGATCGAGCTAACTATTAATATTTTCAGATTATAGCAAGGAATGTACAATCTATAGAGGTCTTCCAAGACTAAGCACAAGATATAAATAAGTAATCTCAAAGAAGGAGAGATAGTACCCAGATAGTATCTCTGAAATCAGACTTAGGAGACTTCAAAAAATTGAGCCTTCAACTCCCTCTAGATGTGAGCTGAGTTAGCCCACCTAGGTCTTCTTTTTACTTGCTTTCAAGTCATCCTAGATTTGATTCAATTTGACCTTAATTTGACTTCCGATCTGTGTTGTAGTAGTCTGCCAATCAGGTTGTTCAAAACAGTCCTATGAATGTATATAAGTGCTGCTCCTTAAGACAGATGAATTCGTTCTTGGATCTGCCCTTGAGATTGATCTTAGGGTCTTGCGAATTCATCTTGAATTCGCTGCCAGCAGATTTCACTTTCTAGATCTGCCCAAGGTATAACCAAACATGCACCCTTTTGATTTGGTCCAAGTCGCCACAAGTATGCTCCAATTCACTATCTCTAGTGGTCACCGATCTGTACTTTAATTCGTCATTAAGGTCTGCTTCTAAATGCATGAATTCACTCCTCAATGTCTGCCCTAATTCACTTTATTTATCTTCTGTTTTCTTCTCTAATTCGAACCTTTGGATCTGCTATTTCAAGCCTTAATTCGATCCTTTAATTCGCTTCTTAGAAAGTCTGAAATAAATCGCTCAAGAAGAATAAGAATAGTATGAAAGAGTGAACTTGTAAATCTGCTCAAGTACTTATCACATTATGTTTTCGGTGAGTTCCTTGAGCAGATCTACATTCTTCATTTATACCCATAATGGTGACTCTTCAAGAGTCACAACCCTTCCTCAAGGCTGGCCGACTTGCACCTTGAAATAATTAATTAATTAATTTCAAGTCATCCCTCTTGGAATAAATCCAAGTCGTCCCCTTTGTCATTTTACTTCATTATTATAATTTTAAGATCAAAACATTAACACTAACTACTTTGAAAATGAATGTGGCTAACTCCCAAAAAGATGTTTAATGACAAAATGTGAACTAATAGAATTATATTTGATTGTGCATGAAACAATTCTGATTGATAGCACACAGATCACCGACAATAGAGATCCGATACAGACCCTCTGCTAGCATACACCAAACTTTTGCAACTCAGTATATAAGGCCTTCTTTTTGTATTGCTCAACTTCTTACACTCTGCTGCCTGATATATCGAAACAGACTCGCACTATATCACCTTCAGTTCTTTGTCTTCAGCTTGCACATATTCTCGCACATCTATTCACTTGCACTCACTCTACTCATTGCTTTATATACAAAAAGATTTTCTTTACTTATACAAGTATCTGATCATATACATGTTGGCCACACCAAAAGGGTGTGCCGACCACAATTCAAAAAGATATTACAATTGTATTTAATGCACTACCACCAAGCCTATATCTAGGTCATACTTAAGATATCTTTACAACACGTTACCACATGACCTAAATGTAGGTCATACTTAAGATGTATACAATGCATATTACATTCATCGAAATATAGACAGAATCTAGAACCATCAGAACGCCACAACCAGGACCATGTCTTGATCAATAAAATATCTGAACCCACCAATAGATGAAACTAGATAGAACCTGTCTAGAATACGATATAACTTTTATATCATAACCATTTGATGAAATGCAAGAATGTCTAGAAATTAGAAACACTTAGAACAACATTGTAAACATAGTAGTCAATAGGTACTGACATAAAACTTCATACAACTCCAAACACTGAAAGTATACAAGTATACAAAAAGATGTAATCCATGATTAAAATCAAGTACACCTGTCACCAAGCACCAAAATTGTACATATTGTACTTGTTCTATATATAACTGAAACCATTGATACTTACCAACAGACAAACTGCCAACAACCAACCAATACCATCAGGTAGTCAGAATGAAGGTTTCGAGATCAATGACAACAATGCTAGCAACATCTCAATATGTCTAACAATCTCCCCCTTTGTCATTGATAGCAAAACAACAAAGAAACAAAAACTCCAAAACCATAAACTATTTTTTAAAAAACTCCCCTTGAGTAGATGCTTCACTTCATGTTTTTTGCTAAGTTACCGGTTTGGGTGCGGATGTGGATGCGGGTATGAGAACCCGGTACACGAATACATGAAATTTTTTCTTTTGGGATTTTTGGTGTGTTTGGGTACGTTTATATATATATATTTTAAAATAAATATATATTATAAATATATATATTATAAATTTATATATACACATGATTATATTAGTTAGTTCACTCATTATGTGCTTAATCGTTAGGCTTTAATCGATACATGATTATATTAATGGTTGACTCCTTTGAATGTTATATCCTCCCATTATTGCTAACATGTCAATCAGCCCATTCCTTGTTTGCGTGGTATGTCATTGTTTAATATTTGAATTACGTCAAGTGTTGATATAAACTTTGGTTGGTTCTTCCATTATCGTTTTTGTTGGTTATTTTTGCAGATGGTAGCACATCATCAAAATAATTATCGACTGAGTCTGGCTAGTCAATTTCGATTAGTAGGATGAGGAAGACTCCATGATATCATTCAATAGTGATGAGGATCTCTTTGTGTGAGTGTGTTATAGTAGAACGAAATAATAATAGCATAGTTTCTTCAAACATCTAGTCTTCCTAAGCGGATATGTATCCTTGTGCATTTCCAAGAAGATCCGCATCCGCCTCTGCCCCTAGACTAAGTGCATCCAATAACTTGGGTTTTTTGTTTTCTTTTTCTTTCCCCCTTTTTGGCACAATGGCAATGGGCCAAAACAACAACATAGAAACTCAAAGAAACACAATAGTCTTAATGGTAAAAACTTTCCTATACCTTGTTTTCAAGATTGGAAGCTCCCCCCACTCAGCAATAGCAGCCCCCATCTGGGCACACAGGCTATCATGCTCAACCAACATATCAAAAGATGAATTTAGTTCAGAGAGATAATCCGCTCTTCATAACTCTCTGCATCAGAAAGAATACCAAATACATGCTCTAACCAATCCTCGATCATGTATTCTACCAACCAAAATGTTTTTACAAGATCCTCTCTCTACCTCTGCAACAATAGTAATTCAGCGTGTAGTTGACCAACTCTTATCCTTTATTTTCCTCATCCTTGAAATAGTCATATGTCTTTCCTAGCTCATTCAACTGTGTCCTCAATAACTTCACTTCTGCCTCTAAAATTGTCTACAGCCATAGGTCACCGAAGACAATACCTGTATATATCTGTAATCTCCATTATACAATCCTTGGTTTCATCGATCACTCTGGATAGTTTTTTCTTTGCATCAATACACTTCTTCCTGATAGACTCCTCGAATTTTCTGCAATTAGCTCCACTCTCTAATAATCTGCTCTCAATACCTTACTTAACTCAATTGGTAGCATATCAACTACACTAGAAACAATGATCTTACTGATTAAGTGATTAGTTAACAACTATTCAATCTTTGACTTGCTGACCGACGAGCAACCAATCCATATGTCACCAATTCTGTCAAATTCACCATCGTCCAACAAAGAATGAATCATATTAGAATCCACAAAGTTAGATTCCGGTAGAGAAACTGCATTCTTTTCATCTTCTCCTTTTTCTTCTTAAACTTCTTCATCCTCAGAGATAGTAACAATTTCCTTTCCTTTAACACTGATTTTCCTTCTTTTAGGTTCCAAAGAGGAACCACTGACAACAACTATACTTTTCTGACTAGAGGAGGAACCCTCCTCACCATAACTCATTGGTACTGCACCAAAAACATCCAAACCAAAACAAACACCCATCTATACTGAAATGTAATATGTTTTACAAGTTTCTGCTTTGTTTTCCAAAGACCCTAAATGTCTGCATATTTGTTTACTGATAGGGATGTTGGTTCTCCACTCCAAGTTCTCTTTACCAGGTAATGATCTCATGAAGTGAAATACTAGACACATGATTAACTAACGAACCAAATCTAAATCCATAACCTTCTTCAACCATCATCTTCACATTCTCAAGAAAACTATCTAACAACATCTTGCATAGATCAAATCAAACATTCCCCCTAACCATCTTATGGGCAATATAAATAGTCATAGCCGAAGTGGCACCATCACGATTTCAAAACTGAATTTTATAGGAAGTGCAATAGGCAACATACCCCACTACCAGATCACCAAGGGTATTTATTAGGAGCACACATTGATCACGGTCAATTCCAGTTAACTCTTCTACCTCCTTGTAGCTGATTGATTTCTTTCCTGGTACATCTCCAATGCTGCACAATCCTGTAATGTCTTCAATTACGTCTTTTGTTACTCGATAGGGTTTGTCCAAAACTAGTTTTCCATTCTGAAACTGACTCAACAAGAACATATTGTACTCCTTATCATCGCACCAGGGAAATTTTCCCCAAATATCCTAACCAAGATTTTGTATTCTTTGCAATTCTTCCGCAGACAAACCAATCTCCATCTATTTGATTCTACTATGATCGAATTCCTTTAGCTCAACCTTCTTTAGTTTTTTTGACATAGTTGTACCGACACCACAAACCACAAGTTGAGACTCCATTATCGCGTTTAAATTTCTTTTCTTCAAGCTTTCATAGTTAAACCTTGTGATTTCTTCTTGCAATAGTACCAAAAGATTTCAAATATTCTCCTTTATAACCACGATCCACCATAATTGCTCTTTTCTCACTGAAAATTAATTATCGCTTATGCAACTCAACCGTATTGCGCACATCAATCAACCGATAATTCTGCAATCATTATTTTTGCATCCATCATACTAGAGACAAGCTAGTTGCAACTGGTATTGCCCTAGGGAAGAGGAAGTGACTGATATAGCATTTTAATACTCCCCCTTGAGCCAAATCATTCGGCTCAGTTACCAGAAGAGCTAGTACTGGGGTTCCGGTACCATGGGGCTCTCTTAACCAGCAACATCCTTCTTCCATGTCATGTTAGTCTTCTGAGATTCACTTGAAACCATAACATTATTACCATTTCCAGTATTTACCAGGAGCACCATTTGCATGTGTTAGCATAATGACCAATCTGCATGTATTAACACAATGACCAATTTGACCACATTTGAAACAATTCACATTCCTCTGACCTGATCTTTCTGATTGAATTCTAGATCTGCATTGATTAGCCTTGTGACCATACTTGTGACACAACAATTCCTATGAAAGATGTTACTCATTTCATTCTTAATCGGATTAGAAACTTGACTTCTGCACTGATTTGCTTTATGACCAAACTTATGACAATTAAAGCATTGAACCTTCTGTTCTTTCCTTATTTTACATTCAACAACCTTATGACCAAAATTCTTGCAAATGTGACAATAACCATTAAAAGATAAGTACCTTTGAACATTCAGTTCCCTTGCCAGAGGCCTTCTTGTAGATGTATTCTGATTTTTGATCTTGCCAGCTACCTTAGCCATCGCCTCAGCTTCAACTACCTTCTCTTTGCCTTTGCTATTCAGTTTTTAACATTCACCTTGTAAACCCTAATCCTTCTTTATCTTTGTGACTCTTCTGTAGGGCTAACAATTGATCCAAAATATTATTGCTCTGTCATGCCTTTGCTTCATATTTTGGTTTCTTCAATTCCAATTCTAGCTTCTCATTTTCATTTGACTTCATCTTGATGATATCTTTGAGATTGTTTTTAGATTTCTTCCATTCCTCTATTGCAATCTCTAGCTCTGCCACTCTTTCTTTTGATTTGTTCAATTCCTGATTGACTTCCATATACATTTCTTTAAACATCCGGATTTGATCCCTTAGCTTATTGATACATGCATTTGCTTCCTTCGGGTTTTCTTTCAAGTCCTCATTTTCTTATTTGGTACTCTCAACATCGGTCATTCTGATCTGCCAACCCTTATCAACATAGTATTTTCCTTCCATCTGTACAAACAACCAAGATCTCCCTCAAGTGGTTAAGCTCTATCTGCAAGGCACCAACCTCTGATACCAATTGGTGAATAGACCAAATAACTGAGAGGGGGGTGAATTAGTAATTCATAAACACTTTCTCAAAACTTTTACTGAACCGGTAAAACACATAAACCATAAATCAAATGTGCATCAATAATTTCACTAACTTCCACTTTACAGATAAGCAATTTAACCAAACAGAAACTTAAAAAACACAAAGCCCCAACACAATGAACACCAAAACTTTACATGGAAACCGAAACTGGGAAAAACCATGAAGAAGCTACTTCTGATGAAATGAACATCGGTTAAGGTGATTTTTACAAGGGCTCACTGCCAGTTTTCTCATTGTGCGTTGGCTCACTACTGTTCGGGCTAACTAACCTGAAAATGAATGTGGCAACTGCTAAAAAGATGTTTACTAACAAAATGTGAACTGATAGAATTGCATTTGACTTTGCATGAAACAGTTCCAATTGATAGCACACAGATCACCAAGAACAAAGATTTGACACAGACCCTCTACCGGCATACACCAATCTTCTGCAACACAGTATATAAGGCCTTGTTTCTATATTGCTCAACTTCTTACACCCCGTTGCCTGATATACCGAAATAGATTCGTACTATATTGCCTTCAGTTCTTTGTCTTCAGCTTGCATGTATACTCGCACATCTATTCACTTTCTCTCACTCTACTCATTGCTTTGGCTACAAAAAGTTATTCTTTATTTATACAAGTATCTAATCATATACATGTCGGCCACACCAAAAGGGTGTGTCAGCCATACTTCAAAAAGATGTTACAATTGTATTTAATGCACTACTATTGAACGTAAATTTGGGTCATACTTAAGATATCTTTACAACTCGTTACAACAGGGCCTAAATATAGGTCATACTTAAGATGTATACAATGCATATTACATTTACCGAAATATAGGCAAAATTTGGAACCATGAGAATGCCACAACCAGGACCATGCCTTGATCAATAAAATATTTGAACCTACCAATAGATTAAACTAGATGGAACCTCTCTAGAAATCGATATAATTTTTATATCAAAACCATTTGATGAACTGCAAGAAAGTCTAGATATTAGAAACACCTGGAACAACATTTTAAGTATAACAGTCAACAAGTACCAATAGAAAACTTCATGCAACTCCAAACACCGAAATTATACAAGTATACCAAAAGATGTAATCCATGAGTAAAATCAAGTACACCTGTCACCAAGAACCAAAACTGTACGTACTAAGCTTGTTCTGTATATAACCGAAACCACTGATACTTACCAACATGCGACATGTATCCAATTGATACCGCCAACAACCAACTGATATCGCTAGGTAGTTGATATCAAGTTTTTGACATTAATGACAACAATGCCAAAAACATCTCAATATGTTTAACATGATAAACATTGAACATTGAATCATGTTTCATGAACTACATTTTCATTTTGTAATTCACTTTCAATAATTCAATGTAATGATTTTCATTAGAATCGTGAACATAGATCAATGATCAAGTATTTAAATTTTTAATGTTTATCTTTGGCATTTGGCATTGATCAATGATCAAGCATCATGCAATGAAATGATTTAGTTTTACATTCTTTATATTTCTCTTATTTTTTTGTATATATAATGCACACACATTCACACACATGCACGTACCCATACGTATCCAAACCCCTAAAAAGATTTTTCACGTACCCACATAGTGGGTTCTCTTACACAAAACCCGTCTTCGAATCCGAACCAGTAACTCAGAATAAAACAATAATAATAATTTTTAAGTTACCATTTAAAATAGAGTTAATGGACTCACCTTAAAGTATTATTATTTATAATTACCATCACTTTATACCTTGTCCTATGAGAAATGGAGAAATAGGCTTCGAGTTCTTCCAATCAATTTAATTTTGAAAAGGGTATATCATAGTTTTCTCTTTCTAGAATTGCACACCTTCAAACAATTGTGGATTTGAATGCACAAGCTTTTGTACACCTTCGCACATATTCGATTGAGATACTCATGTAATGCACCAAATAATTTGTTATGTTTGTGTTTCTCAATTTCCTTTCTCTGGTGTCCATGATGGATTTCGGTAAAAAATCAAATTGCCTTTATCATCTAGAGGAAACTCTGATAAAGGAGTGATGTGCTGTCAAAGTAACATTTTGAGGCATGAAGTATGAAAACATTGTGAATCTTGCTATGTTCTAGTATCTCAAGCTCATAAGCAGTCTCCCCCAATCCTCTGTATGTTCTTGTAGGGCCCATAGAAGCAGGGATTGAGCTACTTAGCTCCACTTCTCTTGAAAGAAGATTGTCTATAAGGCTACAACCTTAAGAGAACGATATCTCCAGCTTTGAAAATCTTCTCAATGTGGTATGAATTTGCATACATCTTTTGCTGATTTGTGCTTATTGGAGAGTTTTTTTAAGTGACTCCAAAACTTTTTGGCTTTGAATGACCAGGTCGCTTGCCCCTAGCACTCTATTGTTTGTGATAATGAGTACTATGGAAATGTTACTCTACATATAGCTATTTGATCCATTATGTTGTCCTACTAATATTTTCCTAAATACCCTAAATCCACTTATTCACAATCTTTGTTTGCCAATACATTTGTGGAGTAAGAATTAATGTTGGGTGTCAACTTGGTTCTTGTCAAACAAAAACTATGTGCCAAAATAAGCTATCCAACTACCTCTTATCACTCACTATGTTCTTAGGCAACTTGTGAAGTTTGAATATCTCTTTGAAAAACAAACCAACCACTTGGAATGTCTTGAATTTGGATATAACAATGAAATCAACATATTTAACGAGTCTGTCAACTACAAAAGTATAGAATCCTTATCATAAACTCTTGTAAGGTTTGTGATGAAGACCATAGAGATACCCTCTCATTTTTTATTGGGAATCGGTAAGGCTTGTAACAATCCTACAAAAAACCTATTTTGTTTTATTTTGTTGGCATGTAATAATATCTGTAACATGCTTGAGGACATCTTTGAGAGACCCTTCTAAGAAAACCTCTCTTTGATTTGCTTGTAAATCTTTGTAATGATCCCTTTTTGGACCCTTGAATTGTTCTAAAATTCCCCTTTTTGGGTTTGAATCATACTTAGAGATTGTAATCAACAACTATCATGCATCATTAAGCATTCAAATCATATTATGTTAATAATAATCTCTAAATCATAATATATACTTAAACTCTAATTCCTTACTTCACTTCTAACCACAGACCTTAAGAAAGATGGTAGATTTATTGTGTTAGGACGCATGCACAGTCTACAAGTGGATTCCCTAAAGGTTCTACCTATCTCGGGATCTTTCCATCATGTGACCGAATTACCCGCCTCTTCCTATACACACTCCCTATCCCCTTAATAGTGATTAGTGAGTTATTAAGGAATTGACCAAGTATATATAAATAATTTATATTACAAAAATATAAATAAATAAATATATATATATATATATATATATATATATATATATATATATATATAACACAACCAATATATAATTTCATTCTTATTAACATATATAAACTGTATATATAATTTTGATTATCAATAATAATATATATAGAATTCTGATTATTAATAATTAAACATATTCAATATATATAAACTTTACTTTGAATATATTTATTATAAAGCATATATAATTATATCATTTTAATATCTATGTATATAAATCTATGTCCTAATCGAAGTATATAAATTTCTTTTTTCATTTCTTATATATAGTATTCCCTCCTTGGTATAATAAATATTTCTTAGTCTTTTGAAGATGTCTATTTTATATTATAATATTATTTTATCTTTCATTCCATGACTATTCATCTTTTTTTATCAGAATATATATATTCATTTTCTTCCCTTGAGTTCCTCCTACATCTCCTCCTTTATGTTCTCCTATCTTTTCTCCTTCATTTCTCCTATCTTTTTTCCTTCAGTTTCTCCTATATTATTATCTCCCAAGTTTTTTCATATTATTTCTTAAATGTTCTTCCTTTTCCCTCCGTGATATAATGTCTTTGCCCACTCAATATATATACACCCGTTGAGGGTGTATCATGAATTACTCTCAAGACTTCTCCTTTACCTTTGATTTTGGAATAAGATATATCCTAAGTTGCCGGTTTGGATTCGGGTTCGAGAATCCAGTTCGTGGATTCGTGCAATTTTTTTTTTCCAATTATGGATTCATGTGTATATATATATATATTATATGCATTATATATCAAAAATTATAAGAGAAATATACATAATTCTAAAACTAAATCATTTCATACTATGAATCTATGATGCTTGATCATTGATCAATGCCAAATGTCAAAGTCTTCATAACTAGGTCTTAGGTAGTCTTTGTTGGTGTCTGTTTTCAAGTCCCTAGGTCCGGCAAATGAGGTTTGAGTGATTTTGCCCTATTGGGAAGTCATGTCTATCTAGGATTTGGGCGAGAGCCAAGCTAAGTCTGTCATAGAGATGGGGTCGAAACCAAGTGATTTGTGATAAAATGAGTTAAAACCCTTTGAGAATCCTTTTGCCAGCTTCAGTTTGACCTTAGAAAGCCATGATGGATTGTGGGAGGTAACCTTGCTGAAGGCTTGCTGAATTCTGAAATTTGGCTAATCTGGAATTTTTCAAAAACCCCCAAAATCTAGAATTTGCATCTTAACTCCTATGAAGCTGGAACCTATCTCAAACATCCTGGAAAGTATTTATACAAATATAACTTAAAGTATAAGAAATTAAATAAATCAAACTTATACTTACATGTTCTATTTGTATAAATCCTCCCGCCCCTCGACTGGAAAATTGGGTCAATTTAGGGTTAGATGAAAAACAAAAAAAAATAAAAAATGGCATATTAAGTGCTTTATGCCTTCATAGGCCGCGGGTCCCTGGGGATTCGCGTGGATCTGTGCGGGATCCTCGAGGATTCACGTTGGATCCCCCCGGGTCCGCACTGGATCCAAGTAGGGTTCGTGTGTGGACCTATGGGTCCGTTCGGATCCGCAAGCCCGCGGATCCGGACAGACCCACAAGTCCACACACGAACCTTGCTCGGATTCGGTGTGGACCGGTCCGCGAATCTAGACCCAGACTGGACCCGGGCCCGGATCAGGGGTGCTGGGCGCGAATCCGGCTATTGAGGATATATCCTATCCTTTTAAAAGATGAGATCATTTACTCCCTTATGCCTACCATTCGTTAATTATCCCTCAAAAGCATTGGTAGGTATTATTTGTATACTTTGCTATTATAGTAATTCTCCAATGAGAAAATATATTAGACACAAAGCACAAAAATGGTTTTTTGGATAAGGCATTGTAGACACCATTGATTTTAGCCTTAGTGTACTCTATAGCAAAATCTTAAGCATGAAGCTTACATACCCATTTCATTGTTTGTCATTCAAATCTCTTTGGTTGAGGAATAATTTCAAGTTGTGGTAAATCTTAACCACAAGTTTGCCACAAACTAAATATTGCTTTGATTTGGCCAAAGCATGCATAATGGCCAACCTCTCCTTATCATAGATTGAGAATCCTTTTTCTATCTCTTTGAGCTTTTGACTCTAAAAAGTTATGAGATGCCTATTTTGCATGAAAATTTCCCCTATATTTTTCCTTGAAACGTTACACTCTAATACAAAGTAAGTGAAATAAATAACAACCACAAGGCATGGTCTAATCACCTCCTTGATATTGTCAAAAGCTTGTTTTGTTGTAACTTACCATATGCAAGCTCCCTTTGTTAAATCTATCCAAGGTACAACTAGATGTGAGAAGCCCTTAATAAACCTCTTGTAGAAATTGCAAGGACCAAAGAAACATCTCAGTTGTGTCAAGGTCTTCAAAAGGGGGCAACTTAGGATCCCCTATATTTTTGTTTGATCCACATGAACACCTTGGGCATGATTAGTTCTTAATTGTCTTCTTGTTTAGAATGCCTTCCTTCTTGACCAAAACTACAAAGTGGCTATAGCTGAGCTAAATATGTTCCATGTATAAGAGCTCCTTGATTGGTTTTCTGACTTCCTTGTGCCTTCTAGGATGACAGCAAGGAGTCGTAATGATTGGCTTGCTCTTATCTCAAGTTCCACTATGTGTTGAAATCTTCACCAGGCGATAAGCTTGAAGGTGTGTCATTGAACACTATGCTATGATTATTTAGAATAGATTGAATGCCAACATGATAATCTCGTCAATAGATGACTTTGTGCTTGTCACCAATAATGTGCTACCCAAGCTGCTACTTCTCTTCAAAAGGATCTCTTCATTCTATTTGCTCAAATAACTTTTTTGGCTCCATTTATAATGCTTCATTCTGATGTAGGAGCATCCTGTATTGGTGCATTTTGTGTTCATTTTGGTGTTCTAAGTCTTGATTTGGGTTGATTAAGTCATTTGTGAGTCAAGGGATCAAGTAATTTGGGTTAGAATAGGTGGTTGAGTCTAGAAATTCAAATTTGTAGTTTTCTCACCAAAACTCAATTTGAATTCTCTAGTAAACTTTTTGGCTTGTAAAAGGTTGAAGTTTGTTTCTCAACCTTGTTTTTGGCTTTTTGAAGTCTAATAAGGTCACTTTTCATGCAATCCAACTAGGTCACTTTTCATGCTTTGTTTAAGTTCTAGGTGGCAAAAATGACATATTTTTGCAATTTTAAGGCAAAAAAAGGGAAAATAGGACATAGGTTTTGATATAAAAGCATATAATTTCATATTGTAAGGAGGCTTGGTTGGTTTTTGACATGAAATGAAAGAAACAACATTCTCCAATAAGCTATGAAGAAGTTTTTGGTGGAAAACCATATCTGTTGGCAATTTTTATGTTAATTTTCTGCAATTTAAGACTGGTCATGTATGTAATGGTATAGGTTTGAAACCAATTGGAAAAGTTGAGTAAACGTTTGCAGGTTCACATGCTTTTTGTTTGAGTTGATTTCATGGTGCTCTGTAAAATTTACTAAGTGCACCACTGTTATTGACCTAGGGTTGTCAGCGAGTGCGTATAATTCATAACTTGACTTCCCACCGTTGGAAAATTGTGAGAATTGGTGGGGAGTTCTTATTTCATGTCATCTTCAATCCCTCCAAAGGAGAGTTCCAAATTCTTTGATTTGTAAAAAAGATACATGATTGTTCTCACTTTGCAGGTTGCTGTCCTAAAAAAAGCCAAATAATGGAGGGTTTGATGCTTTAATGTGGTGCTGTGGCCTGATCAGTGGGAGTAAATGTTGTAGAGGTTCTAAATACATGGTCTAAGGCTTTTATAGGCCTGTATTTTGTATGGGAATGATTCAAAAATGAAAGGTGCTGCTGTCATGCCTATGCGAAGATGAAATTCAGTCCTTGGTATTGAGGAATGATATGATGGTTTATGTTTGAATTGTTTAATTGTAAGAAGTGTCTTGGAATGGTGTCAAATGCAAAGAAGAATGTTTGGTCAGTCAAGATTGAATGGATTGGGCAATGACCTTAGTGACAAGGTGTTTGGGAAAGAATACCTGGGATGCAACTACTTGTCTTGAAGAGCCCATTGTGAGTCCTTGTGTATTTCTCCTAGTTTGAAGTCCTTCCTCTGTATCACATTCACTTCTTGTCCTTTTGATCTAGATTTCAGCACCATTATCTGATAATTTTGAGTAAATTCCCCAAGAGAATGTGACCAATGCACACCTACAACCATGTTAGTTTCTCCTAATCTTACAACCTAGAAGCCATCATGTGCACCTTGTGTCTACCTACCTAGTGTGATTTCAAGCTGTAGCGATATCTTAGTGCAAGGAATGGTGAAAACACTTTCTATTATGACATTGAATCCTTCAATGCCCTCTGTTTCCAAACATCTTTTGACTACCAATCCCTCATCTGTAAAGTTGTGATATACTACACTATTTATCAACATTGTAGTTTTTTGCCTTTGCAAAATTCCAAGGACTTGAAAGGATGATGCCCATGAACACAAAAGTGTGGCAAGGGTGCCTTTTGTAGTTTCTTCCTCTTCCTTTCTTTCAAGTTTTTATTCTCCCTCTTAAATTTTCGGCATTGGATCCTTTAATTTTGTTCCTCATTTGATATCATCTCTATATAATGTACTTGTGTCATGTGCTCTGTTTGTAATAATTTCTGTTATGGACCAAAATGGCTTTCCTATTTCCCATGTCTTCCTTGGTCCAATTTTGTGTGTTCTCTCCAAGTTTACGAGGAGACGGGTACTTGGAGATGCTAGAGCTAGTATCGATACCAGTATGTCTAATTTTCAAAAGTAGGAGACAGGGGTACTTGGGGATGCGATTTTTAGTATAATTTAGTAATTTCTAGAAAATTTCATGACATAGAACATTGAAAGCAAGAATAGTGGTAAAGTTTAACATTTAACTTTAATGTTCAAAGGTATAAACAGTTCAGTGAATTGTGAAAGTAAGGTAACATTAATTATATGTTTGAAGTCCTTCCTCTGCATCATTTGTGGTATCAAAGCTTGAAGAGTTGGGGTACACAGTAAGTTAGAATATGATGCAGGGGCATTAGGAGCCTCCTAGCGAGCAAAAGTTGTCATATTTTGTCATGACTATTAGTTTGAATAGGCATTTTTGAGTCTAATAAAGTCTTTGATGGTCATTTGGGTCCACATTGAACCATTTTGTAAAGTTTTAGATAAATAGGGCAAAAAGATGAAAAGTTGCAAAAAGTTGATGTATAGTAACAAAACGTTGTCAAGCAACTTTTAAAAGTTGTCATATTATTGGTTTGGTTAACGAATTAGATTAGTTGGTCAGTTGGACAGTTGAAATTGATTGGAAATGTATAAATTTGGATCCAAAAATCGTTTAGGGTGGTTGGTGAACATTGGAATGAGAATTTTGAATCATTATTGGAGCAAATTACTTGTGTTTTCCTGCAACAGTCCTGTTCTTTCTCATTGTACAGATTGTTGGCTTCATATTATGATCTAAAACCTATTGAACTTGGTTGTCATGTGAATCTACTCTCTCTTGCCTTTGGTTTCATCAAATTTCATCCAGTATTTTGAAAGATATTGCATTTTTTTGTAGAGGTAGATCGAAAGATTGTATTTTTCTGTGTTAACAGTCTGCAAAAATGAATGGTGCGAATTTGTATGGACTGATATTGGTTATAAATCAATTGAAGAAGTTAGGGCTGTGAATCTACTTTCATTTGCAAGTGGTCTCATTGATTTTCATTAAATTTTGTGCAAGTTATAGCATTTTCGTTCAAAACTGGTCAAAACCCTACCTAGGGTTTCCAACGACCATGTTTAATTGATATCTTGGTCTCCCACTGTTGGATTCTCATGATAATTGGTGTAGAAGTTTGTTTTAACATTATCTTAAATCCCTCCAAGTCGCAGACCGTTTCATGAAGTTTTGATCAAGTTTTAAGTGACTGTTCTAAGAGGACAGAATATGACAGTTTAGGACAGCGTATGGAAGATTTGACAAACCAAATCCAAAGTGATTGTGTATACAAAATATATGTTGGGAAATGGTCTTAGAAGTGTTTATTGACCTTGTTTATGTGTCAAAGAACCAAATTTGTGTTTTATGACTCTGTACTTCTCCATAGTGCAGTCTCAAACATACTTTTCATGCTTGAAGAGTTATTTTCATGTATTGAGTTGGACTTTGGAAAACAAAGTGAATTGGTCCTAGTTGTCGAGAATACCATGAAATGTTGCCAAACCTATCGAGGATGTCCCGAGGAAGTGTGCGTTCTGAAGATTTTGAGGGGTTCCGTAAATGAAAGGTCTAGAAACCAGGGCTGTCCTAGTTTCACCTTGGGAATGAATGGCGATAGAAAGAATCTAAGTCTGATTTTTGTGTTTCTCTGAGCTTCCTCTACATCAAATTGGTATTAGAGCGCAGAAGATCTGGATGGCAGGAAGAAATAATTGAAAGCTACACGAGGCTGTAATAGTTATGTTGTATTGTTGAGTTTGCAAGGTGTGCATTGTGTGGGTGTTTCAGGTAGGAGAAGCCTAGATAGGCTTGAAGGAAGGAGAAGAGCACAAGTGATGTGGAAAAGAGAAGTTGCCAAAAGACTGAGGTGAAAAAGACTCAGGTGAGGTGGAAAGATGGAACTAGAAATATTACTTACAGTGATGAAGCTTATGGCAGAGATACTGCATAAGGAAAAGGAACCAGCCCAAGCCACAAGAGGATGTTGAAGTAGAGATAAAAGAGATAAGAGAGAGTTTGGACAAGTTGGACATCATACTGGAGCTACTGTAGGGAATAAGATCACATGGATTGTTTATAGAGGTTAATAAGAAGGTGAAGTGGCCTCTTAAGAAAATGATGGAAAAGAGAATCAGCAGGAAGCTAACAAATTGAGGAGGTGTCTGGAAGTACTTGACAAGCCATCCAAGGAAAGAGATTTGGAGGCATAAGATGGAATACTGTGTCATCTGGAGGAAGGTGAGATACTTGGTGGACGCATATTGTATTTTGTTTTTGAGAGTAAAAGGTTGATGAATAAAGAATGTGTTCTCCTAGAGACAGATCAGTGTTTGATGAAATGCATGATGAATTGGATGCTTTATTATTGGAAGAAATGGATATGAGGGATAAGTTGTTTGCAGCAGTAGGGCAAACAGAAAAGTTCAATGATGAATGCAGCCCTGAAGTGCAGCAGGCAGTATTCAGTCCATAAACAGAGATTGATCAAATGCTTTGGAAGGAGATGGCCGGTTTGAAAAAAGGGGAACACTACTTTGTGTATGAAAGTCAAGAGCAATTAACAACTATGATGGAAGTGTTAGAAGATGCTATTACTCAAAGAGACTCTTACAAGTTCCGTCCTAAGACAACCATAGCACACATGGAGGATCTCTTGAGTGTTGAAGTGGAGTGTATGGTGCAAGGAGACAAGGAGGAGAGCTCAAGGTCCCAATATTTTATTTCTAATCTTTCACTGGACTATGTATGTGCAGGTTTATTAGGCAAGGAGGTCAACATCATTGCGAAGCAGGCTTTTGGAAAGATCAGAATCAAAGGAGGATGCCAAAAATAAGAATACCTTGCAAAGATGAAAGAAGAGGAGCTGAGAAGACAACCTGGAGAAAAAAGTTGAAGACACACAGACAAAGCCAAGAAGGCATCAAGGCAATAATGCAGAAGAATTGGAAGACCAGGAAGGAAAAAAAGACCTGCACTCAAGTGGGACTTGAGTTTTTCTCCCCCTTGGGTGTATGATGCAAGGGCATCAGAAGCCTCCTAGCAAGCAAAAGTTGTCATATTTTGTCATGGCTTGGGTTTAGGTTGAATAGGCATTTTTGAGTCTAATAAAGTCTTTGATGATCATTTGGGACCACATTGAGCCATTTTGGAAAGTTATAGGTCAATAAGGCTAAAAATTGAAAAGTTGCAAAAAGTTGTCATATAGCAACAAAACGTTGTCAAGCAACTTTTAAAAGTTGTCATATTATTGGTTTGGTTAACAACTGGGATTAGTTGGTGAGTTGGACAATTGGAATTGATTGGAAATGTATAAATTTGGATCCCAAAATCATTTAGTGGGGGTTGGTGAACATTGGAATGAGAAATTTGAATTATTTTTGGAGCAAATCACTTGTGTTTTCCTGCAACAATCCTATTCTTTCACATTGTCCAGATTGTTGGGTTCATATAATGATCTGAAACCTATTGGACTTGGTTGTCATGTGAATCTAGTATCTACTCTCTCTTGCCTTTTGGTTTCATGAAATTTCATTCAGTATTTTGAAAGATATTGTTTGTAGAGGCAGGTCGAAAGATTGTATTTTTCTGTGTGTTAACAGTCTGCAAAACTGAATGGTACGAATTTGTACAGACTGATATTGGTCTGAGATCAATTGGAGAAGTTAGGGCTGTGAATCTACTTTCATTTGCAAGTGGTCTCATTGATTTTTGTTAAGTTTTTTGTAAGTTATAGCATTTTCTTTCGAAACTGGTCAAGACCCTGCCTAGGGTTTCAACAACCATGTTTAATTGATATCTCGGCCTCCCACCATTGGATTCTCATGAAAATTGGTGTGAAGGTCTGTTTTAACATTATTTTAAGTACTTCCAAGTTGCAGACCGTTTCATAAAGTTTTGATTGAGTTTTAAATGACTGTCCTAAGAGGACATAATATGACAGTTTAGGACAGTGTATGGAAGATTTGACAAACCAAATCCAAAGTGATTGTGTATACAAAGGATATGCTGGGTAAGGGTTTGAGAAGTGTTTATGGAGCTTGTTGAGGTGTCAAAGAACCAAATTTGTGTTGTATGCATCTGTACTTAATAGTGCAGTCCCAAACATACTTGCCATGAGTGGAGAGTCATTTTCATATATTGAGTTGAACTTTGGAAAACAAAGTGGATTGATCCTAGTTGTCAAGAAGACCATGAAATGTTGTCAAACTTATTGAGGGTGTCCTGAGGAAGTGTGTGTTTTCAAGATGTTGAGGGTTTCAATAAATGAAAGGTCTAAAAACTGGTGCTATCCTAGTTTCACCTTAGGAATGATTGGTGATAGGAAGAACCTAAGTCTGCTTTTTGTGTTTCTCTCAGCTTCCTCTACATCAGAATATGTTGAAGGAAGAAAAAGAAGTAAAGACAAATATAACAAAGAAAACATACAGAGTTGGCCAGAGATTTCCTAGAGGTAAGGAGTGGTCTTGAAAAATGTAAACTCTTGGTGAATTAATGGTGGGAAGAAATAACCCAAGGAAGTGGCTGGCAAATGAAAAAGAGAGAGAAGTGGCCTATAGATTTATTGGCTAAAAGAAGCAGGCAAAGGATGGTTGCCTTGAGACAAGAAGGAAAGAATATGGGGAAAATTCATAGAGGTGTGAAAAATGAAGAGTTGCCAAATGAGCCATCGGAAAAGGAAGTGAAGCTGCCAAGAGAGCAACATGCATAGGAAGTGGTGAAGAACATGACTAAATATCAGGGAAGAAGGGAAAGCGGAAGAAATCCAAACAACACTTGAAGATGAGACTAATGAAGAGACAATGAAGGGAGTTCCATATCTTCGGTTGGAAAAGGTACCAAATTGAGAAAAAGAGTCACTTGGCATCAACAAGATTGAAGTTCCAGAATGTCTTTCAGCTCCAAAAGGAGTCACAAGTATAGAACTAATCGGAGTAACTCAGATAAAGGCAGCAAGAAACCATCTAGTAAAACTAGAAAAGAATGCTTTAATGGACAGTATTGAGGATACCTTTGAACAAGAAACAAAACTTTGGAATCTCACAGCTGAGAAAATGATAAGAGGAAGGAGCAAATACAAGAGGAAAGAGGCAACCAAACAAATGCAAGTTCAAGTACACAAAGCAATTCAATGCAAGCATGGTGAGGTTGAGGAGCTACCCATACAACACAATTGGATGAAGTAGAAAAAAAGAAGACCATCAATTGAGACGGAACTCCAACTTCTCTCACCTTGGGAGTATGATGAAGAAGTAGCTCTACATGACTTATTCGATGCTGATTGGGCAGAATAGTTACCACACACCAACCCTATAGAGTTGGAATGCAACCTAGACACCGAGGAGCTCAAGAAGATTAGTGGCAAGCACTACTTTCAGTATTTGAGTCCAATGGATGGGACTATTACATGACGATGCCACATGGATGACTGCAGTTGACATCAGCCAGCATGGAAGCACTGTTGCAGACCTTCTCTCAGGTGGAATCTGAGTTCTTTCCTTCCCCTTGGGAATATGATGCAGGAACATCCTGTATTGGTGCTTTTTGTGTTCATTTTGGTGTTCTAAGTCTTGATTTGGGTTGATTAACTCATTAATGAGTCAACGGAGTCAATTTCATTTTGTTAGAGTAGGTGGTTGAGTCTAGAAATTCAAATTTGTATTTTTCCCGCCAAAACTCAATTTGAATTCTCTTGTGAACTTTTTGGCTTGTAAAAGATTGAAGCTTGTTTCTCAACCATGTTTTTGGCTTTTTGAGGTCTAATAAGGTTTGAAAGACTCTGTAATCCAAGTAGGAGGTCACTTTTCATGCCTTGTTTAAGTTCTTGGTGGCAAAAAGGACATATTTCTCCAATTTTAAGGCATTAAAAGGGAAAAAAGACATTAGGTTTTGATATAAAAGCATGTAATTACATATTGTAAGGGGGCTTGGTTGGTTTTTGACATGAAATGAAAGAAACAACACCCTCCAATAAGCTATGAAGAAGTTTTTGGTGGAAATTTCTTGACATTTTTTATTGTGATTTTCTGCAATTTTTTAGGGTAATTTGCTTTGTATGGTCATGTACAGAATGGTACAGGTTTGGAACCAATTGGAAAAGTTCAGAAAATGTTTGCAGGTTCAAATGCTTTTTGTTTCAGTTGATTTCATTGTGTTTTGTATAATTTACTAATTGCAGCCCTGTTATTGACCTAGGGTTCTCAGTGAGTGCAAATAATTCATAACTTGACTTCCCACCATTGGAGATCCATGAAAATTGGTGGGAAGTTCTGTTTTCATGTCATCTTTAATCCCTCCTAAGAAGAGTTCCAGATTCTTTGGTTTTTAAAAGATAAACATGACTGTTCTCACGTTGCAGGTTGCTGTCCTAAGAAAAAAGACAAATCAAGGAGGGTTTGATGTTTTAATGTGCTGCTTTGGTCTGATCAGTGGGAGTATATGTTGTAAAGGTTCTAAATACATGGTGTAAGGCTTTGATAGGCCTGTATTTTGTGTGGGAATGATTCAAAAAGGAAAGGTGCTGCTGTCATGCCTATGTGAAGATGAAGTTCAGCCCTTGGCATTGAGAACTGATATGATGGTACTATGTTTGAATTGCTTAATTGTAAGAAGTGTCTTGGAATGGTGTCAAATGCAAAGAAGAATGTTTGGTCAGTCAAGATTGGGATTGGGCAATGGTGACAAGAGTAGGCTCCTAATTGGCCTTAGTGACAAGGTTTCTAGGAAAGAATTCCTGGGATGCAACTAATTGTCTTAAAGAGTCTTTTGTGAGTCCTTGTGTATTTCTCCTAGTTTGAAGTCCTTCCTCTGCATCACATTCACTTCTTGTCCTTTTGATCTGAAGTTTAGCTCCATTATCTGATAATTTTGAGTAAATTCCCCAAGAGAATGTAACCAGTGCACACCTACAACCATGTTAGTTTCTCCTAATCTTACAACCTAGAAGCCATCATGTGCACCTTGTGTCTACCTAGTGTGATGTCAAGCTGCAGCGATATCTTAGTGCAAGGAATGGTGAAACCACTTTCTAGTATGACATTGAATCCTTCAATGTCCTCTGTTTCCAAACATCTTTTGACTACCAATCCCTCATTTGTAAAGTTGCGGTATACCACACTATTTATCAACATTGTAGTTTTTTGCCTTTGCAAAATTCCAAGGACTTGTAAGGATGATGCCCATGAGCACTAAAAAGTGTGGCAAGGGTGCCTTTTGTAGTTTCTTCCTCTTCCTTTCTTTCAAGTTTTGATTCTGCCTCTTTAATTCTTGGCATTGGATCCTTTCATTTTGTTCCTCATCTCTATATAATGTACTTGTGTCATGTGCTCTATTTGTAATAATTTATGTTATGGACCAAAATGACTTTCCTATTTCCCATGTCTTCCTTGGTCCAATTTTGTGTGTTCTCTCCAAGGTTACCAGGAGACAAGGGTACTTGGAGATGCTAGAGACTAGTATCGTTACCAGTATGACTAATTTTCAAAAATAGGAGACAGGGGTACTTGGGGATGCGATTTTTACTATAATTTAGTAATTTCTAGAAAATATCATGACATAGAACTTTGAGAGCAAGAATAGTGGTAAAGTTTAACATTTAACTTTAAAGTTCAAAGTTCTAAATGGTTCAGTAAATGTGAAAGTAAGGTAACATTAAATATAGGTTTAACACACTCAATATTGTCAGCTAAATAGTGAAGGCAATTTATCTTTAGACCATTACAATGATAGAAAATCAATCATGCAATTGTTTATGTCATACAATTGGGTGACATTTGCAAGCTTATTTTATTTATCTGCCTTTTTTGCCGTTTAACGTGTTTTCCCCTTAGTTTTTTGGCGGGAGATGTCAATTTCGGGTTGAGAGAATTCGAAGATTGCGGGAGATGGTGGCCAAAACAACCTTGTGTATTAGGATGTTTGTGGTGACGTCTCTTGTACTAGAGATGCATCTCTTGGTAACCATGGTTCTCTCTCTTGTTTCCCGTATGTTTGTCTAATGTCCACAAAGTGTCTAAGTTGAGGGCATGTCTAGTAGTTTGAGTGTTTGTTAGTCTTCAGAGTTTTGAAGCTCCTCGTTTCTAGGTTTGTGTCAATTTCTTTGATAGGGTAATTTGATGTTACTAGTGAGCTCAAATGTTTAGAGGAGGCATATGACACTTTTAGGTGTTATTTTCGTCTTCCACTTTGGGCTCCAATATTCTTGGAGGGAGCATCTATTTTTTGTAGGTCATACAATCATCTTGCATCATTAGGATCACCCTGACCGTCAAATTTCAATTTTGATGCTTTTCAACCATAGTTGCTAATGGGTGTATTAATGAACTATATTTAATTAATTTTAGTAAGGTTGCCATTTTAATGAAAATAATTTATTAGGCACCTTAGTGTTATAGCTCATTGGAAGGAGATTAGAAAGCTTTAAATATTGAGATGCTTAAAAGTGACTTTAAGTTTCGGAAGTTTTTAAAAAATAAATTAGATCACTTTTGGAGTAAAAAGGCTTATGAAATTAATTAAGTGATTTTAAAAGGGAATTTCTGGAAAGTTCCCTAAAATGCTTAAGAAAAAGGGGACGGAGAGCTCATTTAGTGTGTTGAGTTTATTATCTCTAATATTTTTCTTTGAGAAAACCCTGTGTGGTTTCAGAGATTTGGACTTGGTCCATCTCAGCCTCCCTAAGGACAAAAACCCTCTTGAAAAGACTAGCTACGGTAGTGAAAGATCTACTCTGGCTGGTATTTTTTGGAGATATCATTCAAGTATTTAATAGTGTATTCAAAGTTAACATTATCAAATATGCGAGTCTTCATTGAAGACAAATTCAGGACTGTGGATTTGATCGAAGAATTGCTTAGCAAACTTATGGACGCCATTGATGGAGAAGAATCTATTCTTCTAGTTGCCTTAGCTATTGAAGGGTTTGTGGAGGCAAATTTAATAATCTTTATTTTAACATTGTAATTGCTGTAAGAGGTCGTTTGGGCACTTGTTTATCTCTCTTCTTCATTGTTGAGGATATACTCTTATGCTGGCTGCTTCAGTTGGATGTGGAATTTCAAAAGGAGAATTCCTAGGTTCTGAAACATATACTTTGGCATGAGGGTTCCAGCTAGTGTTTGGCAGTGACTGATCTTATGGCATATTTTCCTTAGCTGGGGCATATGACAGGTTGGATACAGATATTATGATCAGAACTCATTGCTGCATGTTAATTGGACTACATTGCTGCTTTAACATACACTGGAGATTGGACTTGATTGTTGCTGTTCATACATTTGAGATTGGGTATGTTGTCAAGCACTTATTTTATGGATGCCCTATCTCTTATCTGCTGTTCATTTCTGAGCTTTATTGCAGCTTTTAATGGACTTCATATCAGTTGCATTTCAGTTCTATGCAAAATCATTTGTATCAAATAAAGGTCTGCGTTATACATCTTATTTATGTAATTTCTGTGCAAGGCTTATATTGATTTGGAGAAATAAATATTATCTGCTATTATACTTTCTTGTCAATGCATTATATGAATGCCATCCATTAGGAATGGTGAATGAAATCAAAGCAAACCTGGAAACATATAAACCTGCACATAAACTGTTATAGTTGTATGCAAACTGTTTGACAAAATTACTCATGGAGTAAGTGCAAAAAATGGTCCAGGATCAGGGATGATTACTACAAAAAGCATGAGAATTTTGCAAGGTGGTTCATGGTTCCTTGGAAAGTCTATCCTTTCACTAAAAAATATGTGTTTTGGCTTTGTTGCTACCAACAAAAACCTCGGTTTGTTATCTGGGTTAGGCTCCCAGAGCTCCCTTTGGAGTAGTGACACAAAGAAGTTTTTTGTGGTATCATGAATTTTTTAGTTCAGTTATTGACAATGTCTCAGTCTATGAAATGCTTGGTCTTTGCCATATTTTGTGGGTGTTGAAACTAATAGAGAGCTATTAAATGTTATAAACCTTAGTTCCAAATATGGTGTTCGGGAGTAAAAATTCCATTATGAGTCCTCACAATTTTGCATGCATTGCCATAAAGCTAGGCACTTCTCCTATTCCTACCAAGCTTTTAAGGAGCAGCAACATTTTCAGAAAAATGGCAACAGGATTCCTCCCGTGGTTGGGAATGGAGCCAAAATTGTTAATGAGCGACCTAATATAAGGAATAAGAGAATGATTTCAGATATTTTGGTGGTGAGCCTTGTGGGGAAAGCAAAGGAATCTGCCCTTGACGGCAAGAGAAAACCCAATGTTGTGACTAAGTGTCAATTGGTTGAACCTGGCTCCTCTTTAAAAGAAGATAGGTTGGCCCCTGTGGACCAGTCCTCAATGACTCTTCAGAATTCTTTGGCAAGGTTTGGTTTTAAACCTCTGTTGTCATGTCAGGGCTGCTCCTTTGCTATGGTCTTGCCGTTTTCTTGGAGCCTCTCTTCTTTTGCTAATTTAGTCACTCTTGGTTCTGAGTGTCATCTCATGTGGTTGTCATTTGTTCATGTTGTACAAGACTTTGGGGTCCTTTCAAAACCCTCTCCTAGTTCATTCCTTTACTTCCATCATATTTTATGTTGCTGCCACCATGATGCATTCTATCTTTACTATTAGAAATAATGCCCTTAATAATTTAATGATGACAATCATCTAATTATGTTTAATACATATCATTATTGACGATAAGGGTGTGATTGTGGCCATTTTTGGTTAAACCTGGAGAATATTGATGTAGAAGAGCTTGTTTGCTACATTTTTGACGCTCCTGATATAAATAAAGCTAATGTTATGAAAATCTTACATTATTATCGCTTACTTTTTACCAGTTATTAGTTTTCTAACATGAGATTTTATAGTTTATGTAGAATTGATGGTTGAACCGGAATCACCATTTGATCACCTTCATTTATGGCAATGCTATGGCTATTCTAATTTCCAAGACATAAATTTAATTCTTCAAGCTTCGCTATATTATGCTAAGAGTCAAGACCATTGCAGAAGGTTAACAATATCTGTTCTTAATGGGCCCTTATTACCCCCCTACAAACTGCCATTCCAAGATTGTCATCGTCTGCAACATCAAATTTCATTTTATCTGCCACATAATTGGGGACAAATCTCCTTAAGGGTCAATCTATAAGCATTATCAGTCCATGTACAATAACCAATACATCTATCCAATAGTAATACAAATGGATCATTTCAGTGAACAGATCTGGTAGTCAAACCATATCTTGAGTCTCACTGCCATTGTGATATATCAACATGACAGTAGTTTATGCAATATTCGATGAGCACAAAAGTTTTGGAAGGACTGGACTAGAATACTAAAATAATGCCAATTTCATTGTCTATTTTTACAGTTTACATTGCCGTTCTTTCTCCACAATTCTGATTGTACTAAAAAATTTTCTGAGTTATGTGTTCTCTGTACTTTTATGATCAGATGACATTAATAGTATTCTTTTCTTTCTTATGTTGAGTTGGTGGTAGGTCTAACCTGAGTAATATGTTTGTAGTGTGAACAAGTTTGTCAACTTGCACTTCAAAGGCGGTATAGATTTCTACCACATTTATACACACTTTTCTATTTGGCTCATACAAAAGGAGAGCTAGTGGTATCTCCACTTTTCTTTGCTGGTATGTGAAACTTTTATGGCACTTTTCTATTCAATCAGAGTATTCAATAAATTTATACAGAAACTTTTTATTTGTATTTTAAATAATTATTTTCTCGAGAGATTTCCATTCTTTGGTGCAGATTCTAAAGATCCAAATTTACGGGATGTTGAAGATACATTTTTACTAGGTCCAATTCTAGTGTCTGCCAGGTTTTCAAAATTTTATATCTTTTGGGGAAACCTTTCTGATTTACGTTTTCTCATTTATTCTGTTAAAGATCTGTTCAGTTGGTTTTCTAATATTTGTGCATTTAAAAGGTACATTTTATAATGTTGACATAATAACAAGAAAGTCCTTGGTATATTAGAAGTCTAAGAGCTAACTTGAATATTTTCATTACTGAAAAACCAATTTCTTCTTTGTTTAACAGCACTGTACCAGGAATGGGACCCGACTCAAAAAAACATATTCTTCCTAAGGGTGTTTGGAGGCGTTTTGATTTTGACGATAGCCATCCTGTAAATACTTTCTGATGCCACAGTTGAACAATTCACTTTGGAAGTTTAATCTACACGTGGAAAAAATTAAATAATGAAACTGTCTCACAAAATCAGGGTATTTTTACAGGAGCTGCCATTGTTGTATTTGCAAGGTGGGTCTATTGTTCCTGTAGGTCCCTGCATTCAACATACAGGTGAAGCAAAGCTCACTGACACTTTGACACTCCTTCTGGCTCTAGATGAGCAAGGTAATTCCTGTTTATCTTGATTATTCTTAAAGGGGCTATTTTATTTTTTTAAGGCATAACTAATTCCATAATGTACTGGAATTCCCATTATTGACATGCATCTCATGTCTTTGTGAAGACTATTAAGCTATATTTTTCATTATAAAATTGGTATCCTATGTTAATAAAACTAATCTAAAATGTAAAAAATAAATGACATCGAAATCCAAATACAATATCCAGGGTTAAAAACTATGTGTAACCACTCAAAATTATTTTTTGATAATTGCGATTTCTTTTTTTTTCCTGGATGAACTGTTTAGAAGCTATAAAGCCTTTGCCAATATGAAGTCACTCAAACGGTCAAACCTATAGTTTTGTTCTATCCATATGTCCATGTGAAAGGTTTATTTTTATTCCCACATGTTTGTTCCTGGGATTTAATTGAGCCATTATTTATGGTCTATACTCATGTATCAGAGAAAATTACTGCAGCCTCACCATAACTTTGTTACAGCTCGTATTGCAGAGAAATGGTACATTAGTGTGAGGTATGTCTTTTTAACAAGAATCAAGTTTTATAATAAGAAAGGGAGCAAGCCCCCATTATTATATACATGATTAATGACAACAATCAGAAATTTGTGTTCAAGCTCAATATTAACTTTGTTTGCAAAGTTCTAAAATTTGGTCATTGCCTCTACAATCAACAAAACAAAACATAAATTGACAGTAGAAAAAATTCCAGTTATCATTGGAATTTGGTAGAATCCTCTGGGCTGTTGGCAGTGGCATGGCCAAAATTCACAACTTGGTCGATGAACTCTTGATTAGCTATCATGATATGCAGTCACAATCAATTTAGGAATCTAAAAGAAGAGGGTCTATATGATGCAACTAGATGAATTTCAGGTGCTTGTCAGGGAAACCATGGCATGCAAATGAGTTAAGGCCTTGCATGGGCTTAAGAAGGCTTGACAAGCCTGGTATGTCAAAATTGACTACCATCTGTGAGAACTAGGATTTAAAAGCAGTCTTTCTTATCTGGCTCCTGCTTTGTGATTCTCATTGTGTGTGTTGATGATCTTGGAGAAGTCTTTTTAGTCTGGCTCCTGCTGTACGATTCTCATTGCGTGTGTTGATGATCTTGCCATCATCAGTAGGGGGGACAATGCAATTTGGTGAATGAATTCAGATTTATGCTATAATTTCTCTATGGCAGATTTGGGCTCCCTATGCTACTACCTAAGTAAAAGATTTTGGTTGCTTGATCATGCAACTTTTATAGCTCATGTCAAATGTGCCAAAAATCTCTCAGAGAAATTTAAAATGGAGTGCGATCCATCATTAAAACCTACATTAGGTTGGGAAAATTCAAAAAAACATTAGCACATGTTAATTCACTGTTGGTCAGTGAAGTGGTACCTAGATAGTTGGTTGGTTGTTTGATCTTGCATCGAAATGACTAGAGTTATATTTTTCCATCCTCTCTCTCTTGATTTCTGTTGCAACCAAAATTAGTATATTGTACTAGAGTTTGTGGAGTTCACGTAGTTAGGATACACAAATTTTATTTGGGTTGGTTCTATTTGTTTTCCCACTAACGTGAATGTTTAATGCATGAACTTGCAACACATGAACCTGCTCAGTCCTATGGCACAGTTTTCTCTCCGCAATCAACTCCCGCTCTCGAGCACTTTTACCTTAAGCACTGCTTCCAAAATCTTCTTGCTCTGCTTATCGACCTCATCCAGAGCCAATGCAAGTCTACCTTCCAGTACTGCTATCTGATCTCGGTACTGCACCTCCAAGGCAATCACCTCGGTCCTATGCTGCACCTCAAGAGCCATCATTTGATCATGCTGGCGTGCTATCTCCTCCTTTGTCTGTGGCAACTCTATCTCAATCACCTATAGCCGAGTGGCGAGCTTCTCTTGAGCTGTTACTGCTGCCACTAGCTCCGCCTCAGCCCCAACTCCTCGGTGCTCAGCCCTCCGAAGCTTATAATACACCTGTCTAAAGCCCTGGTCTGCCTGCCAAAGTAGAGTATGAATCCGGCTCTCTCCAACAGGCACATGGACTCTCCATCCCTCCTGTAAATGCAATACAAACTCAGTATTCTAAATTAAATGTATAGCAAATGATTCTTTCAATTATCTATATGACTGATTATAATTGAGACTAACAATGAGAATGTTCTTTAATCCAGATTGGAGAAGATACAAAAGTCTCATATAACCGATCTTGGAACTTTAATCAAATTGTAAATTAACAAAATCAGATTTCCACAATCCATTATGATGCAATATTAGTTTCTGGATTCGATTGTGTGAGTTTTTTTAGCATCAACGTTTCGGATCACACTCCGTGATCCATCATCAGGAAGAGAGTGTGGGAATGGAAAGTAAAATATGCCAAAGTCTGCAATTTTCTTCATAAGCTTGATCCTTAACACCTCTAGCTGCTTAGATTTGAAACATAGCTCCCTCCCATGAAGGGTATCAATTAACAAAATCAGATTTCCACAATCCATTATGATGCAATATTAGTTTTTGGATTCAATTGTGTTAGTTTCTGGATTCACAATCAAATTGTAAATTGCAACTGCTGTTCGAATGTCCTTCGTACTAATGGATTTCTGTGCTTGTACATTGAACAGATCCAATGCAATAAACATATATATGCCCGCGGTAATGTAGAGAGTCACGTCTATAATAGACGTGACTTATATGTCACACCCTTTCACATTTAAACTGCCTGAACTTGCTTATTGGGGTTAAACAGATTTCCAGCGAGTATAAACAAATACGATTCATTAAGAATCGTTAGTTATGCATAGTTGATCATTTTGAGAATTAATTCGATTTCAATATGATGATATTAATATATATATATATTAATATACACTTTATAAATATTCTCATATTTGAATTTATCTGATCGAAGCTATATGCATTAACACCTCCAACATCTCCGACATCTCGAAGGTAGGCCATCCCCTACTCACAAAACACCACCCAAACTCCTCGGTACACTTTCCTGTAGTGAATGTCACGAGTTTCTTTACAGCCTCTTCCATACCAATAGCCTGCATCTTTGCCTAGGCTGCAATCCGCTGTGCACCAGCCCCCATCTCCATTAGAAACTGCTCAATGATGCCTATCCGACCTTGGTTGTCCAGTACCATTTGCCGCAACGGCTGTGGCTGTGGGACTGTGCCCTGGGGCTCCACACCCAGGACAATCACATCCTTTTGAGGGGCATCCTCCTCACCCCCGACTGCCACCTTGACGCAGGACAGGTAAGGAGGATCCAATTAAGGACAGTCCAAACAAGCAGCCAAACACCACAATGCGGAATAACACAACAAGACAATGTTTTCAACTGAATTTTCATTAACATGCCCGGCTGTAAGGCTTTCTGGGTTAGGGCCAAATACAATCAAAAGTATTTCTGCAATCTCTCAGCTAGTCTAGCTTTGAAACAATCAGCAACTGATGGAAAACACTAAGGCAGATCTGAACTTGAGCTCACAAGCTTCCAAGCAATCTCCTTGGCTCCAAGCATGCAAACCACTAGCTTTGCTATTACAAACTATCAGATAAATAATCTGATCTTCAAGATCTCGCAGGATCCAGATCTAATCACTGACTTATTGACTTTCATTGCTTTTTCCCTACCTCTAAACAACTACCTAAACACTCCTTAAATACTAATCTTCAGCCACAAGTTGGCTGGAAGAAACAATTAACTCCTAAGCCAAGTTGGCTCCTATTACAAACAAATATTAAATGCAACAACAGTCGGCTCATAAATAGCCTTACAAACATTTAATTCTCCATGTCGGCCTCAAGGTCTACATAGGAGAATACAACAAAAGCTACCAACAATAAATGCACCAAGTCGGCCAACCAAATCCTCAAGAACTCCAGTCGGTAAACCAAAACTGCTGAGCACCAGAGAAACAACTAAGCACCAGTGAAACAACCGACCACGCCAAGCAACACCGAGCAACACAGGCATCGCCGAGCAAGCACGTCGACTGAGCACCACAGGCATTGCTGAGTACAAGTTCCACCGAGCGCAAGAGGTTTCACCGAGTTCCTTCAGCAACCGAGCTTCCTTCAATAATCGAGACCATCGGTTAAAGTTGCAATCGAGTAACACAGAACCAAAACAACACACCACCATGCAGATTCACAGAGTACCCTAGAATGCCCCTGCATCACACCTCCTGAGGAAAGCCTAATGTATTGCCTATCTCCCTATCCGCCTCCAGATCAACAATCTCCGTGGGCTCTGGCTGCCTTGATGGTGTGGGAGGTGGAGGTCCAACCGGTCTAAGCGCGACCATGTCAAACTGAGTAAGCCATGAGTTGACAATGGGACCCTAGACTGACGGAGCTGCTATCTCAGTGGTCTCCCTTGGAGCCTCCAGAATATTCTCCCATCCCTCAGTGACCACTATTGTCTCTGCTGTAGGCAATTGTACCATCTTTATTGCCAACTCTGTAGGCTCTGATCTCTCTGACTCGAGCACTAGCTCTGCTAATGCTGGCAGCATCTGTGCTAGTGGAGGGGTAACCATTGCTGTAGCCACACATGGCATGGTGGCTAGGGTCGTCATTTGCCCAAAACCTGACATTGGGACTACTACTATCACATTGAATGACGTAGGTAGAGTCAACTGGGAGACTCTAGACAGAGGTGGTGGGGTAAACAAGACTCTCTGAGTGTCACGATCTAAGGGTGTTGCTCCCCCTCCCACCTTTATCTGAGAGTCTACTACTTCCTCTTCTGCTGTGTGACTTACTCGGCCTACTGACCAAAGGCTATCTCCACTGGCTTTCAAAGTGTCGCTAGAGTCCACCCGACCATTGTCGTTGTCCACCTTAGACTCGGACTCGGATATCACAGCTTGTCGCTTCCGCTTTGATCCTGACTATAGAGTACCACCAGCTACCAAGGTATCCAAGTGGCGCTAATACAAAATAGGTGGGTGTGTTGGCTCCACGCAGCCCTGCGGCTTCACCTCCAACTCCTTTGCAGGTATTTGGGTATGTGTAGCCTCAAGAAAGAAACCTATAGCATAGCGTGGCATATAGAAAGATTTGTGCTAGAGTATCATAAACTCATCCATCCGATCTGCCAACTGTGTAGTCCAATCATAAATTGTCGTTTTGAAGTCCATTCATGAGGACAATTTGGGGAATGGCAATATCGGAACCCTGACTCAAGCTTGTGAGTCTACTCTTCACTACGTCCATCAAACATCTCTAATCACCCTTAGCGACGAAAACTTCTTTAGCCCTCGGCTCTTATTGGCATCGGCTAGGGAGGCCCACTGCGTAGGTGTTAGATTCCTAGAAACCATCCTTATTAATGTTTTCTTCTGTTCTTTACTGAACTTCATTGTGCGATCAATTTTCTGACCATTTGACCCTAGTATGCCGAATACCCTGGTATACTTTGAGGTTGTGGAAGGGATGGTAATCTCGTGTCCCAGATATTGAAAAGTGGACCTCCGCCTATGCTTGTCATAAGTTTCTAGCGTTAAGCGTAAACCCCCCTCGAAATCTCAGATAGAAAATATTGGCATCTAAATAACCCACTGCACCTGTGCCCGTTTCAAATTTTCCTTGATAGGATAGTTGTTGGCTATCTCGTGCCACCATGTGTGGCACTCAATGCCTTCAAACCCTCAAATGTCATGTTTTGTACTGTGGCTTTGTCCTTTTGGGTCTGCACCTTCGGTTTTACTTTCTTCTTGCTTGTATCTATTTTCCTTGGAACTCGCACTCAAGATGGCAACATTCTTTTGTCTTTATTCATGCCAGAACTGCTGCTTGATTGTGACGCCCGTAACTGTTTTCTCCATTTCTTCTTTGTTCTTGTATCCATCAATAATTGACGTCTCTCTTGTCGTTTTGCAAATATGATATCCAAAAGATTCAGTCAGGGTATGGCCACGTGTGGTATCTCTCTTGTGTATGGCACTTCATGCCTTCAATGCATATGGTCTGTGTTACAACACTTCTACTTCCTTCCTAGCGACGTAGGGCTTCCTTGCGGCACTTCTATTTCCTTCTTGGCTACGTACAACTTCCTTGCGACTTATATCTCTAGCAGCCCTGCCAATACCACAACTCTCTTCCTATTTATTGTTTATGCGATGTAGCTCCCTTATCGCACCTTGTTCTGTGATTGTGTGGCGTAAATTTTTTCGTCACCATATGCTTTCAAGCTTCATTGTAGGCACTATTTGCAACCACCGCAGGCACTCCTTATTTCTTCGTAGGCACTATTGTTTTCACTTGAGGCCATATGACCCTATTTTATTTAAGAACATGGCTTTCGTTTTTGTCGTACGGTGACTCGGATGGGGTCCACCATACGGTGAGCGAGTTCTTCCATTTTTTTATTTTGTTTTATTTTTATTTTTTAATTATTTTTTCTTTTTTTTTTTAACAATTTACCTCTCATTGGGCATTTCTTGTCGAACTTGGTCATTCCTCCTTCGCCTTTCATGGTACAGTTTCAACTTAGACCCATTCACCGCATTCTGAACCTCCTACCCATCCAACATCCATAACTTGATGGCTCCATTCTCCGCAACTTCCCGAACTTTGTAGGGACCTAGCTCTCTTATTTCAATTTTTCCTGGCTTTATCTCATTCCGCCCATTATACTTCGAAACTATTTGTTCGGGGGTGAATCTCATCCATCTTAAGTGCTTGTCATGCCACAACTTCCTTCGTTGCTAGGCTGCCTCCATCGCCCACAGTGCCATCATCTGCCTTTTCATCCAATTTGTTCGAGGCATATAATCGGTCTCGCAAACTCTCCATATCGCCGAGTCTGTTTTCAATGGCTATCTGAAGGCTTGGTACCATAAACTTTGCTGGTATGATAGCTTCCTGGTTGTACATCAACTAGAATGGTATTTGGCCCGTGGTCACCTTGTAGGTCGTGTGGTAGGTCCATAACACCGAAGGCAACTTCTTCTCCCAATCTTCCTGTTCAGCCCCACATAACTTGTAGATCATTGAAACCAGAATTTTGCTGGTAGCCTCCGCCTGCCTATTGGCTCTCGGGTAGTAGGGATTGGATAAAGAGTGAAATTTTTTGAACTCTGTTGTTAATAACTTGATCACATGATTGATGAAGTGTCCTCCCTGATCGCTTGTCAACTGGATGGGTATGCTATGCTTGGTAATGATATGTTCATAAATGAACTTAGTTGTACTGAATGTTTAGTTGTCAGGCAAAGCTCTTGCTTCTACCCATTTATTTAAATATTCTATTGCCACCACAATGTACGTGCACCTCTGTGCACGACTGATCTTCAACAGTCCAATAAAGTCCAACCCCCACCGTTCAAACAACTTTTGAGCATGCGAGGGGTTGAGTGGCATGAAATCCCTCTTCAGCGGCTTTCTAGCCCTTTGGCACGTATCACACCCTACGACCCACTCTCGGGTGTCGTACAACTTAGGCCACCAAAAGTCGACTAGAAACACCTTCCAAGCTGTGGTGTCCAGTTCCATATGTTTTGTTGTCGGACCTTCATGTGCTTCTCTCAACACACTTGGAACATCCTCTTCTATGATGCATCTCCTTAGTACCTGGTTCATGCCCATTTTATACAATAAGCCATTGATCAATTGAAATGTATTGCTTCTCAGGATGAGCTTCCTCCGTTCTCCTAGCGGCATGTCCCTCGGGAATTGTGATGTCAAGAGATACTCTCCAATGCTGGTGTATCACGCCGGTAGTACCGTAATGTGGAACAAGTGGGCATTTGGAAAATTGTCATTTACTTCTCTTGGCGGCTGTCTCGATTTTATTCATGACAATTGTTCAGGGATCATGTGGCTTTTTCCAAGCCGTATGATGATCGTGAAGGTGAACTCCTGCAACAGAAGAAGCCACTTGCTGGCCCATCCTTGAATGATAGGCTTGTTCACCAGATACATGAGGGCCTGGTGGTCCATATAAAATGTGAACAGAGTCGCCAGTAAGTAATGATAGAAATTTTGTTCGACATAAACCATCTCGAGAGCTTCCCTCTTGGTCGTGATGTAGTTCTTCTCTGTCTTGGACAACAATCTCCTGGCGAAGTAGATCGAATGGTTGAGCCCATGGTCGCCTACATGAGCCAATGTGGCACCTATTGCAAAGTTTGAAGCATCCACATGGACGTGGAACTCCTTATCCCAATTAGGGTATGCCAGGATCGACGCACCCACCAGCCTCGTTTTCAACTCCTCAAATGCTTCACCCTGCACGGTTTCCCAGGTATATGGCTCGCCCTTCTGTGTCGGTTTGTCTAAAGGGTACGGAACTTGCACGAAGTTCTTGATGAACCTCTTGTAGTACCCGATGTGGGCAAAGGACTTTACTCTAGTGACGTTTGTGGGAGGATCCATTTCTACAATCACCCTTACCTTGTCAGGGTTTGTCTTTAATTCAGCCTTGCAGACAATGTGGGCCAACAACTTTCCTCGGAGCACCATGAATCTACACTTCTTCGGGTTCAACGCCAATCTGGCCTTCCAACACCTTTCCATGCACTCCCGTAGGGCTACCAAGTGCATGTCTTGTCCACTGTAGATGGACCAATTGTCAAGGAATGCCTTGAAGTTCCCTACTGACATCTTGTCAAAGATGTGTAGAATTATCCTTTGAAAATTTGCTGGCGTGTTACAGAGTTCGAAGGGCATCCGGTTGTTCTGGCCTTCCAACACCTTTCCATGCACTCTTGTAGGGCTACCAAGTGTGTGTCTTGTCCACTGTAGATGGACCAGTTGTCAAGGAATGCCTTGAAGTTCCCTACCGACATCTTGTCAAAGATGTGTAGAATTATCCTTTGAAAATTTGTTGGCGTGTTACAGAGTTCGAAAGGCATCCGGTTGTACGCGTGAACATTGTCCTCCACCACAAATGTGGTCCGGTTTATCTTCTTCGGCGATGGAGATTTGGTTATACCCCGAAAACCCATCCATGAATGAATACATTTCATGTCCTGCGACTTCCTCAAGAATGCTATTTGTAAATGGTATGGGGGGAGCGTATTTTATGGTGACGACGTTCAGGCACTAAAAGTCCACGCAAATGCCGATCGATTTTGCCTCCTTCAGTGATATGATGATGGGGGATACCCATTCGCTGGTCTAGACCTAGAAAATAATGCTAGCCTCCAGCATTCGCTCTATTTCTTCATTTACCTTTGCGACATAATTCCTATTCATTCGGTACGGTCTCTTCTGCACCGACTAGGCCCTAGGAACCAATGGAATACGATGTACGCACAACTCCGGAGGCACTCCCTTAAGGTCTTTGTATGTCCATGCAAAGACATCCTTGTACTCTGTGAAAATTTAGAATGCTGCCACCTTCAACACTGGATTCTAGTCCCCTTCCAATATATTTTTTGGGTTTGCCTCGTCTCTGATGTTTGTGATCTTCAGCGAGGGTTCTACGTACTTTATAGGTTTCTCCATGTCAAACCTATGTGTTGGGGCCTCATTGACTCGGGCCTCCCCTTGTATTCTTCGTACTCCGATTGAAACAAGTCGTTCTCTAACTCCTCGTCGATCTATAGCATGTTGCACTAAAATAATTTGTAATCTTCCATCTGCTAGTGGAAGAGTCCATTCATTGAATCTAGATCATCCTCCGAGCATCCTTCAAGTTCCAAAATGCCTTTGTCATTAGGTTCCATCCTGCCCTTTCCCTCGTCTTTTCCATTCATCTCTCCTTCGGACTCAGACTCTGAGGAGGATGCCAGTTCTTCACTCACCATTTGTGTTCTGAGATCAATGATGAATTTTCTTCCTCCGCTTTCCATCGACAAGGTGTTCTGCTTCCAATTATGGTTTACCCTAGTTGTGATGAGCCACCCTTTCCCGAGGATAGCATTGTATCCCTTCTTTTGGGGAATCACCACAAAGTCTAGGACAAAGGGTTGGGTCCCAATGGTTACCCGTTGCACCATCAGTGTCCCAATAGGCTTGATGCCATGCTGATCGACTCCTACTAGATTGAAAGTCGGTGACCACAGTGTCGGCTTCCCCAATTTCTTCCATGTCTCCTCCGGTAGTACATTCACCCCTGACCCTTCGTCGATGATGGTGTTTGTGAGGATGGTCCCGAGGATGATCATCTCCACAACCGTGGGGTGTCGGCCACTGTTTACCTCGAGCAACATTGCATCCGTCGAATGGCCGACAAGAACATCTGGCGTATGGGTTGGTGTTTGTATAGTGCTCAACAAGGCCATTCTTAATTGTAGCATAGTCTCCAGAAGGTCTTTGATCTTTACCGGTACCTCCATTTGTAGTAGTTGCCTCAAAATGTTCTATTCTGCTTCTGTTCAAGATGAAGTGTTTGCCGTCTCCTGTCTCCCTTTGTTGGGCCATCATTTCTTTTTCAATGTCCACCTTACCGTACGATCTTCTTCTCTGTACGGGGGTCAGGGTAAGTGGCCTTCTTCGCCTGTGCTCGAGTGACTACCAATACTTCATCTGTGCTCGTCTTCTCAATGTTTAATAAATTAACCCCAGGCTTTGGACAGTTGGCATCCTCCTGGTCACCCGGACCACACCATCTACACAAATGTTGCGGGGTTTCCTCCTTCGGGCAGTCACAAGAAAAGTGCCTTGATTGATTATAGGCACGACATTGAATCATTGGCTGACCCTTTGCATCATATTGGATCTGGCTTTGGTTATTATTATTATTACTATTGTTACTTCTCCCTCTGCGTCGGTTGTTTCAGTTTCTGCCAGATGATGCGTTGGTGTTTGTCTGTTGGGAGGTGCCCGCTGTTGCGGACCTGGACAGTTGCTCCTATGTGAAAAGCACTTTTTGACTTGTTTTTTATATTGTATGGGCATTCCTTGGTGGAATGTCCCATAAGTTGGCAAATGTCACATAATGCTTTTTTCGGACATGTACCCTTAGTATGACCTTCCTTGCAATCTGTGCACCACAACTTGCCTTTGGTCCTACTGGTGCTTCCCTTCATTGCCTTGAACTCCATCATGTGGTGCATGTCCTTTTGAAGGGCTTGCACCTTTTTATTGGATTCTTCATCACTGCAGCTTTCCTTTGAGGAACCCTCATCTAATGATTTGTTCTTCTTCCACGAGGTTTTACTCTCGCTCTCGAGGTCCATCACATTGTTGTATGCATCCTCATATGATGAGGGAGGTACAACCTTTATTTTTCTTCTAAGGGATGACATCAACCCCTCCACGAACAAACGCTTCTTCAGCCCGTCTGCCGATTGGTTCTCCATTTTACCCAACAACTCCTTCAGTCGCTGACTTTATGCTGTCCGTCTTCCCTTGCTTGGTGTTATAAATTTCCTCCAAGACTTCAATGACCATGGAGTAGTCTGAACTCTTCTTGAAATAATTTTATCAAATCATCTCATTTGCTCACATTTGTCTTATCCACTTTGGAGAATCAGTCAATGCCTACTCCGCATAGGGTCACGGGGAACTGCAACACCCATTTATCTTGTTTCGTCACCCCATTGGCAGACCAAATCGTCTCACATGTATGACAATATCGTATTGGATCCTCCTTCTCGTCGCATGTGAATTTGGGTAATTTTTTTTTATTCGCCATTGCAACGTTTCTTTCCTTTGGTTTGATCGGGATTCCCGAATTTGGTATGCTAGCACTGAGCAGATTGTTCTGACCAACGTGCTCTTGTGTCCCCCCGACACCTACAACCGCATCGGTCTCCTGAACTTGTCTTCTCTCGTTCTCCCTTTCCCTTCGAGTCTCCAGTTCCATCCTCGGCGGTGTGATTGTAAGGTGTCCTAACCTATGTTGAGTCTCCTCAGTTAATTTAAACACTTTCCCTTCGGCCACCTCTTTGGCCACTTCTTTTTCAACAAAGTTACCCCCTTCAACACTATTAGTGTCGTGTCCTCCGGTCCCACCTTCAACACTTCATGGGTTGCCTTCGGCCGCTTCCTCCGCAAGTCTTTGTAGTCTACACCTCCGTTCTACTTGTTCTTCTTACCTGAGGGCCCGCTGGTAGGCTTCGCGGTCTTCCTCTTGTCCCTTTCTTGATGGTTTCCGTTTTTATTTAGAATGTTTGGGATTAATCTTTCCTCTTGTAGGGGTTGAGGATACTTTGACGCCTTTTGCTTTCATCACGCTCCTCTTCTTCCCTCCAACTATTTTCTTCGAACAACTGCAAAATTTGTTGGTGACAGTTCTCTCTGTGGGTCTCTTCTTGGCAGTTTTGCAGAGCAAGGAACATCTGTGCCAATAAATTGGGCAAGCAGCACATCAACCGGTCAACTACCGGGCTCACACTGAGTGCTGTCCACACAACACTTTCTGGAACGTCCTCTTGTGCAGCCTCCCTTCGTACGTGGGTTTCGATTGACGCTTGCAATAAGGCTACAAAGTCCGTTGCCAATGCCCGTTCACCTTCGAACAATTCCTCAAATCCTTCTTCGTGCTCGTTACTTGTGCCTTCACCCACTGGTTGGCCCATTATCTCCTCACCAGGTAACACTCTCCTGTCACTCCAGATTCCTTATAGGCAACGATGCCAATGTTAATGTTTGGTAGCTAAATCGGATTCTAGCTTCACATTATTTTAATTAGGGGAATTAAAATAATGAATTAATTATTTAATTGGAGAATTAAATAATAATATATTTAATTGTGAAGATTGGGTGAAGTAATTATTTAATTGAAAAATTAAATAATATATTGTGAGATATTATTTAGTTAGAGAATTAAATAATATAGAGATTAAATTATTTAATTGAAGAATTAAATAATTTATTTATGGTAGTTATTTAATTAGAGAATTAAAATAATAATACAAAATGAATTAATTATGGGCTGGGCCCAAATTATGGTGTCAATATAAATGAAAAGTTTTATTGTAATTTCAAGGTCGGTCTTGGAGGCCGACCTTGCATTGTAATTGTTCTACCTCATATATACGAGGATTTGATTATTGTAAATCATACAAGCAATCACAATTTGGACTATGATCTGAATATACAAGGCAACGATCTGAACATATAAGGCAGCGATCTGAACATATGTAAGCCATCGATCTAATAGATACAAGCGATTGTTATCTCTATTTGAGCATTAAAGATTGTCATTAGTATCAAAGACATCGGTCGGTTACCTATGCTACTCTAGTCGGTAACTGCAAGCACTTCAAGCCAGTCGGTTAAGTCTTTACACTGAGCACCAGGGCAGTTCTACTGAGCATCTGTGTACACCGATACCGAGCGATAGTAAACATTGAGAAGATTGGACACCGAGCACCAGTGTAATTACTGAGTAGAATATATAGTGTTTACTGAGGAAGACAGAAAACGACATTGTAATCAGGAATGGCACATTTATCTATGCAAACGGTTACAACAGAATCACAAAACGTTTTACCAAGATCGAGGATCATTTATTGTAAGATTCCATCATTAATTGCGATGATGATCTTTTTGTAATTGCTAGATCTAGGTTATTTTTGTACACCGTAGATCTTAGGGTTTTCTCTAAGATATTGTAACCTAATTTTGTTAAGCGGCAAAAGCAGTATGCTATATAAATGTAATTTCATATTATTTTTGTATGCGTGAGAGAGAAGCTTGAGAAGGAAGTTGAGAACATGAAAAGAAGTTCTTGAAGCTTTAGCCAACTTCAAGAATATCAGTTATCAGACAGAGTAGAACAGAATACAGAGACATTCAGATTTAGCAGAATCAGACAAGGCTACCTAGCAGTTCAGAGCTGAGATCTTCACATGAAAAGGTGATATCTATTTAGTACTTCATATATCTGTATCAGACAAGGTTGAGTTGTCATTAGCAGATATATACCTATTATTTTCTAATCATTGTAACAGAGTTTGGTAAAATCTCTTAACAGAGTAGACCTAACAGTCTTTTTGTAAATATCTTAACCGAGTGCACACTCAAGTAGTGTTGTTAAAATCCTATCACTAGGTAGATCTAATCGGTCTGAAATGTTACTCCTAACAGGGTAAGATCACCAGAAGTAATCACCACTTGTAGCCCTAACAGGCAAACCTTTTCTATCTGCAGTAGTAAAGAATTTGTGGGTGTCATCCCCACTGCAGTTTTTACCTTCTAACAAGGGTTTTTGCATTACCAAAATGCTTGTGTTATGTGATGGTTATATTGTTGATTTCATGCTATTTACCTTTGATAGTTAAATGAATGAATGATGCAAGCAATTGATTCAAGTTATATTTGAAGGTTACTACTGTTTGCTGTTTAAGGTTTATGAGTTAAAAGTTTTTGTGGGCACTGATTCACCCCTCCCCTCTCAGTACCCTATCTCTCCAATCCAACAGCAATTTGGACTTGCAATATATTCAACGATCTGGATCTATATTTATAGGACAGTGATCACATTTTGCCATATATTCCTAGCCACGAATACAAGGTCCTTGACAGTGAATTCAAGATAGCGAATTCCAGTCCTAATCCAAGGTAGCAAACACACACAAAACAGCGATTATATGTTCTGATCTAGGGCAGTAAATATAAGTTCAGATCTGGGCAGCGATATCATCTACAGGACAACAAATTCATTAGGATCTGATATGAAGATAAACTGATATTGTATCAGGAGTTGACATAGATATTCATCTATTCTTTGCATTGGTGATACATCTCTATTTTGGTGATATCTGTTGATTGGCTTCATTGATCATGGATTTTCAGCAAATCAACATCTGTGAGTTATGTAATTTGACTTTGAAAGGGCAATAATAGATGATCTAATTAATGTTGGGTTTTTGCCTCCTATGAGGAGGTTTTCCCAGGGTAATCCTTTGTGTCCTTGTGTTCTTTTATCTGAATATTTGTTTAAATTATTTACTGTTTTGATCTGATCACTAAAATTTAACAACCAGATGTTTCCCCACTAACGTGAATGTTTAATGCATACGGGAATATACAGGAATTATAACAAAGCGCAATAATGCCAGAGAACTCATAGATACTTCCTCATTAATATCTTCAATGTTTACAATGTATTACGCCAACAGTTACCACAATGCCAACTATAATAATTCTAATCCTATCTCTCAGATGCAAGTACATAACATATATAGACGCAAAGGGGGTGCGAGGCCAACCGTTGCAGCCATTGCCAACTACCTACTGCTCGGTTATACTAACAAACAATAACAACATGATTTAACCGACAACACTATTCACACAAGGTACTCGGTTACTAGTTATGTGTTTTCATGAATTAAGGACATTGGAAAGAAAAAGTCAACACACAGTTGCCTTATCTTCTACTGATGCAAGAGCATCTTGGGTTCTTGGCAATCTTGCATCAACCAAAACTATTTGTTTCTTGTTTTCCTGCAAGTTTAGTCTTCATGTTTCTTTCAGCGTTCGTTCAATTTGAAGCCTTTGAAGCGGTGCACTTGTTGGCATGTTTATGGACTCTTCCTAAACCTTTGCCTAGGTTCGCATTGCATTTGGTTTCTTCGCACGTGAGATCTTGCAGATTCTTGGCGGGACTTAATAGTTTTTCACATTTTCCGGCCGATTTGTACTTCCCAATCTCGTGAAGGATTTTTCTGAGCGGCGAAGCTTAATGGCACATTTCTCGATGATAACACGTGTGTGGCCGACCTTGAGGGATCGCATTCCGTGTCACATCAATCGAGAAGGATATCCTTATGATTTGTGTCCTATCCTATATTTGTAATACGTTTTCTCTTCATTGGGGAATGTAAACTTTCTTAGGTCGACTTGTGGCTTGCGAAGGCTTTATAAACTCTTGTAATTGATCTCTTAAGGTATCACAAAACGATACAGAAGAAAGGAACAACTGTAGAGCTCTGTAGCAGGATTCTAGAATAGATAGTATAAAGAGATGACCTATAAGGGGTCCATGATAACAGGCCTGTTTGCCTGGAATTTATGACTGCATGTTGCAGATCCTTTGTACTTGATTATCTGATAATAAGAAGGCTGATCTTGCATTCTCTCGAGTGTATTTCCCTATTGCTTTCTCTATTCCTCTGTCCTTGATTGCACCATCTACTGAGGTAGAGTAGAAGGCCACAGTGAGTGTATGTTGTAAGGTACTTTGGTGGCAGCAGATAATATTTTGTTTGTGGTTGGACCCAACTACAACTATTCCAATGTCCGTGTGTTGAAGTTAGTGAAAAGTCCAATCTATTACATCCACAAAAAACACATCAGGGTTTATAATCATTATTTTAAGCAGATGGTCACAACAACAACATTTGTCTTCATTATTGTGTTACTTATGAGCATACTGCCAATCATTAAATTTATAAATCATGCACAATAAGAGATGTATTTTGGGAAGTAGCAATTTTTCTATAAAGCAGCATTGGTTTGGTTACCTGGGAATCATATTTGATATGAGGTAGGTTGTAGTTTGCATTAAATGGCTATGAATAAGATATGTCAATCACTGTCTAGTTGGTTGTCATGGCTTGAATCAATATATGAAGCAGGAAGAAGGTATAGAACAACCAGAACTTGGTGATTGTGGTCAACTCATGCAGGTTTGCAAAATTAAGGTTATGCATTAAAATTTTTGTTTGGACAGGTATTATTCTTGCTTCTAGTTTATCGAACTAAATAAGCCATATACAATGCTTAGTTTGGAGAGTTTGTTTCAGTATTTTAATTTGAAGCACCATGGCCATTTGTGTTCACCCCTATTGCACTAGGGTTATTGAACTCCTGTGAAACAGTTTTATGATTGATAGACAAAAAATTCTCTTATTGCAGGCCTCAAATGTTTAGACATGCTTGTAAATGTTCATATTCCAAATAATCTAGCTAGGAAGAATTAATAGGTGGTTTGTGTTGCTGGAATGGGCCTCCAATCTCAAATAACTGTAATGATTATATTTAGGAAACAGAAAGCGGGCATAATGAGATGCAGAGATTATGGAACTCATGTTGTGTTAGTATTTTCTCCAACTTTTGTCTCTGCCTTCTCAGGAAAAGCAAAAGGAATAATTTTTGAAGATAATGGAGATGGATATGAATACCAACAAGGACAGTTCCTTTTGACATATTATGAAGCAGAGTTATCTTCCTCTACGGTTTCTGTGATAGTTTCTAGAACTGAAGGATTATGGAAGAGGCCAAAACGTAAATTGCATGTACAATTGCTACTTGGCGAGGGAGCCAAGGTTTGCACCATATAACCACTCATTATGAAGAGAAAAATTGGTAAATAGTTGAGTGGATCTATTTTTTTTTCCATGTAACTTTTGTTTTCTTTCTACAGATTGAGGCATGGGGCCAGGATGGAGAAAAGATAAAAATCGAGGTTCCTCCTGCAGCTGAGGTTGAGCAGCTTCTAGCTGAAAGTCAGAAACAGCACGGCATAAAGATTGGTAAATTTTAAGTATCACTGAATCTTATAGGCTTCTGATTAAGCGTTTTATGATTTTTGTATGCATCCTTTTATAGCTGTATTACTCAAATGCACAACTCTGCGAGCATAGACTACATTAAGGTGTGCAATTAGGCCTTTCAGAGTTGCTTTCACAGTTTGTCCTCAAATAAGCATTTTAGAAGTCCCAACTGTCATGTATATAAATTCAGTTTGACAAGCATTGCTTCTTTTTCAAGTGAATTGTGAACATGCTTTTTCTGTCCAAGTTTTACATGCTTAACCTTCTCATGATTACTTAGAAGTTAAAAGTAAAACAGATCTCTACGTGGAATTATATCAAGATGCCTTTAAAACAAGATCACAAAATCTGTTTTCTTTTCTTTAGAGGGAATATTAAAACTGGGTCTCTGGGGTGCTAGGCAGTAAGTTTTAGTTTTTTCAAATAGTGATCGACTTCCAATGCTCTTTCCATAGCATGCTGTTAATTTTGTCAAATATCATAAAATTTATTCGGTTGGAAGGATAATATTCATATCTTACTGAAGCATCACATTTTTGATAATTTGTTCTTGGTTTATTGATACTCTTTTAAGCCTTGTTCCATCTTGCATTAAGGATGTTATGCCAAAAACAAAAAGATTTTGAATACTGCATCTAGATTCTGAGCTAAAGTGATGATTTTAGATCACCTCATAGGAAGCTATCTTATCTAGTACTTTGAACTCATCAATGCGATTGGTGCTTGTTCTGGTTTGTCTGTAGATGGGTTGATTAAAAGAAAACCTTGGGTAAAGTCAAGATCAGTTATTCTCCATGATCTTGCAACGAACATAAAGCAAAATCTCAAATAATAAATGATCCCTTCATCTGTTTGGTGAACTAAAAAATCAAATTGATGTGGGTTTTAATTTCTTTTGATGCAGCCCAAGCAATTCGCCCTCCAGATGAAGAAGAACACCATGCAGAAAAGGGAACTGAACTCTCTAGGACACCTGTTGATCTTAAGGGTGGTGAGTGGCGTCTCAAAGTAATTCCTTGGATTGGAGGTCGCATTATCTCAATGACCCATATTCCATCTGGTAAGTGACATTGATTTTTTGGTTGCTGGACTTTGCGTTGTATTGCCTCAGATACAAGACATAGAATCAATTCTGGTATTTTCTTTTTCCAGGATGCTACCATCCATGATACTTGTTTATTTAATGCTTTAAACTGCCAGAGTTTAGCTTGAAAATTCTCTTCTAGAAATTGTGACTGGGATATTTGGTTTTAAATTTTTAGAATGTAGAAGGAATCAACAAACAAATACAGCTAAAATTATCGTAAGGTTTTAGTTACAGTGGAACTCTAAAACAACACAATGTAACAATAGTTTATATATTTTGTTAGTTGGATTTTGCAATTTGGTTTTCTGATATTAATTCCAATTAACAAAATTATCGATGTGTTTGCATTATAGTGCAAGAAGGAACTGAATTAATAAAAATTTCCCAAGTTACAACATTTTTACTTGCTGTCAGATGACTATTGCTTTCACATTATCAATGTGAGATGTTATAGGAGTATTGTTGGATGAACTTCTGAACAAGCTCATCAAAAGTCTTAATGCCCGAGGTAAGCGAGGTGAACCAACTCATAGCTTGGCCACTGAGACTATGAGGAAAGAGTCTCATCAGATAGCTCTGCTCGTGCATAAACTCCATACTCAGGGCACAAAACTCTTGCACATGGTCTTGGGGATCCTTATTGCCATCATATTTATCATACTTGGGAATCTCCACCTTGGATGGGAAAGGCGGCATGTAGAGATTTTTGTCGAAGGGGAAAGGACATATTGTTTCAAGCGAATACTTATTGGAAGGTTGGTTCTTGTCCTTCTTTAGTTGAGAAATCTCACATCGTAGATCCTGCAGTTGTTTGGTGAGAGTTGTGAGAGGAGACTCTTCCTCTTTTTGTAACAAGCCATTTACATCAAAGTCAGGGGGAAGCTTCACACCCATGGAGGCGAGATGCATGAAATACCGGTTTTTATCCTGACTCATAATAACTTGCATTACTTTATGAAAATGCTTGTCTTCTTGGCACTTTCGAATTTCCTCTTGTGTGGGTTCTTCATCTTCAGAGGAGTTAGAGTTAGGTCTTCTGCAAGTGCCCCAATCAAAGTTTGACATGTTGATGTTAGTACTAAACCGGTTACTGAAAGGGGGGGGGTGAATCAGTAAATATTATCTTTCTGCATGTTTAAAACTTGTAAACGGATCATTAAATGTAAAACAAAATATAGTCAATCATCACAAGCATAAACAGATCACACTGATCAACTCAAGTATTTATACGTGGAAACCCTCGGTTAGAAGGAAAAAACCACAGTGAGACAGAGCTCACAACTTCACTATCGCAGAATGAAGGCGCCCTATTAGGAGCTTACAAAAGCACTGATTGAAGTGCTACCCGGTTAAGGGCTTTTACAAAAGATCTGTTAAGATCTGAACTCTATTAGGAGTTGCCTAGTTACAGGACTTTGAACATCTACAAAGTTGTTACCCTGTTAGGGGATTTTACAAAGAACCAATTAGGTTCACCCTGTTAGAAGGATTTCAATATGCTTTCATTCCTTATATAAGTAATGATCTTATTTTGACACTGTCTGTCAGATTAGATCATACCTGTTGATCTTCTTCTTCGGTTTGCTTGGATGTTGATCTCTCTTTCTTTCTTTACCTCTGTGCTTGTAGCACCTCTCAGAAGATATCTCTCCTCTGCTCTGTGCAATCATCAACTATCAACAACGCCTTTCTTTGTGTTCTATGACCTATATTTATATTAGAGTTCATCGTAATGAAACCCTTAACTCATAGAACCTCCAGGCTGCAAACTCCGCATTAAATCATGCAATCAGCAAAGAGCTATGCGATTTGATCTGGAGTTTACCTTCCAAAAGCATCCGCAAGAATAAAGCTAACTCCTGTTAAAAAGCTAACTCTACTTCTCAGTGGTGGATGTCCCGCATAATCCGGCCTTTGACTTAAACTGTAACTCAAATTGATCCATAAAATTCGGATCGGATCTATCTTGTAGTTAGACTGGTATACCCTTACCCGGTTTGTCCCTGTATGCTTCATAAGATCGGTTCTGCGGTCTTGATTCAGTTTACCGGTGAGTCTATCGAGATAGTCAACCAGTGTATACATTTTGTTCTTTTTACCGATGTTGTCTAAGTAATGTGAGTGACCGATGCCCCTTTACCAGTGTGAAGTTTGTGGAATACACTAATGACAACTCATATTGCTAACAATCTTCCCCTTTGTCATTGGTGGCAAAAGCTTCACAAACTTTACTCACTTACTAAATACCAGTACCTTGTATCGGTAGAACGCTACTTCCCCTGTCTGAATGCTTCCTCGGTTCTGTCCTTTCCTTCCTCTGTATACTCTTCCCCTTTTTGCCTCCAGAAGACAAAGGGTAAAGCATATCTTCACAGTTGAAGCTTGGTAAAGATATCCTTGTATATTGTTCTGCCTGAGTGAAGGAATGGTGCCCATTGACTGGTTACATATTCTGAATTCTTTTGGGCTGCTGTCAGAGAAATAATGATATTCTCCATGTCTTCCACAGTTTTGTAGGCTGGTTCATTGATTAGATCTTCAAGAGAAGATGCTGTTGTATACATGATGTCAAATGTGGGTGCCAAAAACACTTGGGATCCAATAATATCTTGGATCCGCTTATTTCTCTCTTCAGCAATTTTCCTGAGTGCAAGAGTTAAACTTGTCATTTCTCTGTTGTAGGATGTTGCAGTCTTGCTCTTAATGTCAAACTGAGAGGACAATGCTTTAATCTCTTCTGTTATCTTGGCAGACTTTTCTAACAGATCTTGCAAAAATACTTCAAAGTTTGATGTTGTGCTCATCAAACTTCCTGCTTCTTGAAGTTGTTGTTTGGAGAATTCTTAGGTTTGTTGTCACATTCACCTTAATCTCTTCAACCTGTTTGTGGAGTGTGGAGTAACTCCAGTCTTTTCTTCTCGTAATGGTCAATCGCCACTATTTCCGGATCTGTGAGATCTTCACTGATTGCCTGTGCCAATACTTCTAGCTGATCGATGACTGGTTCATCGCTATCGACATCAGTATCAGGAACGAAGTTGTACAGAATGTTCTTTACAGTGGTTAGGACCATGTCCTGTTTTCTTTTGGTCAGCTCTTTGAGCTGCCTAGTTGACATCTTGTTGATGTCTACCACTGTATCGGTAGTTTTACTCCTTTTTGCTTCCTTCTCCTTGTCAAATGACAACTTCCTTTTAGAGGAGGAGCTTGGGATGTCTCCTTGTTCTTGTTGTCTTTGCTCTTGCTCCGGTTTAAGTTGCTCGGTGTGGATTGGGATGTCTTCGTCTTTTCCCTTATTATCTTTTGTTGCTTGATGAGCTCTGTTCTTCGGTTGAGCTTCTCCTTCTGGTAGATTTTGTTTCTCAGAAGGTTTTTCCTTGGTTTGAGCTTCTTCATCCGGTTGCTTGTTAGCATCTTGTTCTTGTTCTCCCAGTGGGACTTCTTTTAGTTGTTGCTCCTCAACCGTATGAAGTTCTCCTATGGGTATATCAATTTCTGTCCCTCGTTCAACATTTATTGTCGCATTAGTTATGAACTCTTATGTTTGAGCTTTTTCCTTTTCAGTAGAAGATGCTTCACTAGTTGTGGGTCTAACCGGTGTTGCTTGCATTTGGTCAGTTTGATCCTGAGGACCTAGTTTATCCAATGCACTGAAGTCATACTTACGCCAGTAGTCTAGAGTTGCTTTGTAGACTTGATTTTCATATCCGTTTAAAATTTCTGCAACTCTGTCAAATGTTTTTAAGTTCATGGATGCTTCTTCTAATAGAAGCTTTATTCTTTCTTTGCTAAATCCAGGTTTGACCTTAAGCAATGTTTCCCTTGTGATTTTGGTGTTTATTCCTAGACCGGTTTTCCATTTTGATTGTAGCCTGTTATTCAGTTCTGGTGGGAACTTGAACCTGTAGTCCCTTGGAATCCTATTATAATCCATGAAAGTTTCTACTATCCCTACAATTAGCTTTTGTTTGTCCTCTTCGTTTAGTACACTGTACCACTTTGCAACATTATCTACTTCTCCAAAGTCCATTGCCTCAGTAATTATATCATCAACATGCATGGGTTGGATGTTACCTTTGCTTGAAGAGATGAGAACTGATGGATTCGCTGCCTGATCTTTGGTTAAGTCTACTAATGCTGGTGTTTCTTCTCCAAGTACTCCTTTCCCTTTACCGATGTCAGCTACCGGTTTAGTTGTTGTTCTTTGAGCTGCTTTTTGTTCTGCTTGATGTTGGGTCTGGAGAAGTTTGGTCCATAGTGCTACTTCTTCATTATGTACTTTCTCAATTTCACCAATAAGCATGAGACCTATCCTTTTTATGGTTGCGAAGTTTTTCTGATGAAGTTCAGCGTGTTCTGTGGCTTCTGCTAGAGTAAGGTGATTCTGGACCTCTAAAAGAGCTTTTATTCTTAGCTCCTTTTCTCTATCTTCCGTGGCTTTCCACCGGGCTTCAATGTTCTATAGAAGATGTTTTGGTAGAGTCGTGTGCAGTCCGCCGAGATGAAGATGAAATTTATGGAGGTAGAATGCTACAGCTTCTTCAAGTTTTCCTTTGTCTTCATCATTGGCTAGTTCATATCTTCTAATAGAACCTAAATGCCCAAATTCTTTCAGTCCTGCCACAATTTCGTCAATTGTGGGTTTGGCTTTTCTAGGTGGGTCCTCCTTTGCCATATTACCGGTGTTCTTCTTTCTAATCAGAGGAACTGTGTCCTCGATCTCTGTCTCTTCTAGCTCTTCCTCTTGGATGCTGGGCGTCGGTTCTACTTTCTTCCTCCGACCCTTGGGCTGTTCTGTCACCGGTTTCTTCTTTGGTGCGGGCGACCTTTTGTAGACAATCTTGACTAGTGCCCTTTTTGACAGATTTTGAAGAATCTCAGTATATGTGCCGAACTGATTGGCACCGAGATCCAAATTTGTATCATTTAGTGCATCGGCATATGCCTTAGCAACCTTGGTAGAGATCTCGTAACCCAGCTCAGGGGCATACACATCTCTTGGTTCCATTGCTTGAATGATGCAGTTGTCGATGGTGACCAGAAAGCATATGTCGTCCTTGTAAAGATCAACAATAGTTGATGGTACTCTTTCTCTTTCATGCATCTTCAATTGAAACTCTTCAAAATAATCAGTCATCGCTTTGCTTAACTGATCTCCCAGTCGGTTAGCCATATCAGTGATTTGATGCATCACCAGTTTATCGGTTGTCCAAGTCACTTTACTGATACCTGGGAAGAAATCCAAGTAGAAAAAGTACAGGCACATTGGGAGGGTTCCATACTTCATGGATTTCTTTTTCACAACTCCAAGCCTCTTCATATGTACAAATATTTGGCTCTGAAGCATTGCACAAATGTCGTATTGAGCATTCTTGTGCATGATGCGATGCGCAGCATGAATTGCACCACTTGGTATGCTGTTCCAGTTGCTTGACTGATAAACCTTGTATTCGATGACAGCAGACGCAAAGCGTACTCCATCATCTTCAATGTCATTCACCGTCATAAGTCGACCATTAGACTTCGACTTGGTCAGCTTGTTGATGACGGTATTGGCGATGGTGCGAAGGGTTAGCGGTCCCCCTTTATCACTGTATTAGGTTACTTTGTGGAGATCTTCTTTGGTGATCTCGTGACGTGCGCCTCTGGTGAGCCAGAAACCTGGTTCGTGAAGACGGCTCAGCACTAGTCTTACTTGGTCTTCTCGAAAGATTGCAGGGTAGCATACACCATTTATTAATCCGGATGATACTAGATTGGCGTATTTGTTAGGAAGTTTCCCTTCTTCGCATAGTGACAGATATTCTCCTTGAATATAAGTTTCTCCCAGTTCTTCCTGTTTGGCGTGAATAAACGCTGTAACATCCTCGGTCAAGAGAACTCCTTTTGGTATGGAAGAGAGCGCTCCAGCCATGTCGTTTTCTCTATTCTGATCCGGTAGGATGTTATATGCTGGCTTGTCCACCAGATCTCCTTTGATCAATTTTACAGTAGCGGAAGATGAGGCCATACTTGCTAACCGGTAATTTGTTGAGAGTAGCTTAGATCGATATTGCAAATAGTGATTCTCAATGATCAAGGCGCGAGAAAAATGTTTAGCACAAGAATTCGTAAGTAATACAATAAGCAGAGTGAAAACTTGTAAGTAATTCTCCTTTCTTTTATAGGGTTAGGTTATAACGGTAATTACCAAACGGTAACTATTTGTTAAATGGCTACAGTAATAAATGTCTTACCTAACTTTGCTTTTTGTTTTCCCAACCTGTTAACCATAATTTGTGTTACCGATTTTTTCTTGTAGACCGAGTGAGTCCGATTCTCACCAGTCATACCAGGAACGGTAGGGAATCTACCGGTTCCCTCTAGGACTTCACGGATCAGTTTGCTAATGAAATATCGCCATCAGCAGATGGTGATCTTTCCTCTGTCTTCTCTTCAGTGGGGCTCTTTGATTCTTTTACTAACCAAACTTGTTTGACTGATTTCTCAGTCTTTTCTTGCTTGTTGGTTTTTTTTTCAGGTTTGACTGCTCCCTTCTCTTTACTGGATAACTGGTTCCTACACTCTTTGACTTTCTGTCCAACTTTGTTGCAGTGATAGCAGACTACCCTGGTTGTCTTTCTTGGGTACGTTCTTCTTGTGTTGGTTGACTTGTCCCAAGAGCCATTGTAGTTCTGTGATCCATGGTTCATACAGTTGACTGTACTCTGGTTCTTGTTTCTCTTGGTGAATACCGGTTTTGGGGATCTAAATGCCATTGTCTTGGATTTGCATTCTTCTACCTTGTGTCCAAATTTGTTGCATGCATAGCAGTAGCCCCTGAAGCTTCCCTTGCTAATACTGGACACAGATATGGGACTGGACCAACACTCACTAGTCTTGTGACCATCTTTACTACAGTTCTTGCAATGACTGTTATTGGTCCTTACCGGTGCATTCTGCAGTTGTTAGTTTTATGACCCGGTTTCCCACAATGCTTACAAGATGTGTTGAGGATATTCTTACGTTTTTGTGCTATTGGTTTCTTCTTATCCTTCTTGATTGCATTTGCCCTAGAAGGCTCACCATTTTCATTGGTAACTTCACCAGTGAATCCAAGACTGTATTGATCTTTATGCCTTCTTTGAGCTTTAAGTTGCTCATCAAGCTTGGTTGAGTTTTTGTTGTATCTTTTCAAAATTTCATTTGTTTCTTCAAGTTCGTTCATTTGTCCCCTCAGTTGATACAATTCTAGAGATAGTCTATTGCATGCTTCATTCCTGTTATGCCAGCCTTTCTGCATGTGAGCATTTTCTTGGGTGACACTCTAGATGTCTTCTTGAAGTTGTAGGATGATAAGTTCATTTGCTCCTACCGCTTCCACTGCCCGATCTCTTGCTTTCTCAGACGTTGTCAAGGATTTGACTGCTGAGTTCCTTTCATCTTCAGCTTTTCTCTTTTTCTCGATTAGTTCAGTCATCCTCAGGGCATTGTCCTCTTGATCTCTCTTAAGATTAGAGATCTGATCAGTCAGGATCTGATTCTTGTCCATGAGTTCAGACACTGCCTCCTTAGCTTCATCAGATCCACTCTGCCCAGAGAGTTCATCAATGGTTTCATTGCTCTCATTTAGCTGTAACGCTAGCTCCTTTCTCTTTGCAAGTGATCTCCTCAATCTGTTCTTCATAGATGTAATGTGGCTTCCTCGAGCTGTTTTTGATACCGGTAAACTTCCATGATCTTTCTCTCAAGCTGTCAGGCTTGGTAGTATAGAGAACTGTGCTCTGATACCAATTGTTAGTACTAAACCAGTTACTGAGAGGGGGGGTGAATCAGTAAATATTATCTTTCTGCATGTTTAAAACTTGTAAACGGATCATTAAATGTAAAACAAAATATAGTCAATCATCACAAGCATAAACAGATCACACTGATCAACTCAAGTATTTATACGTGGAAACCCTCGGTTAGAAGGAAAAAACCATAGTGAGACAGAGCTCACAACTTCACTATCGCAGAATGAAGGCGCCCTATTAGGAGCTTACAAAAGCACTGATTGAAGTGCTATCGGTTAAGGGCTTTTACAAAAGATCTGTTAAGATCTGAACTCTATTAGGAGTTGCCTAGTTACAGGACTTTGAACATCTACAAAGTTGTTACCCTGTTAGGGGATTTTACAAAGAACCAATTAGGTTCACCCTGTTAGAAGGATTTCAATAAGCTTTCATTCCTTATATAAGTAATGATCTTATTTTGACACTGTCTGTCAGATTAGATCATACCTGTTGATCTTCTTCTTCGGTTTGCTTGGATGTTGATCTCTCTTTCTTTCTTTACCTCTGTGCTTGTAGCACCTCTCAGAAGATATCTCTCCTCTGCTCTGTGCAATCATCAACTATCAACAACGCCTTTCTTTGTGTTCTGTGACCTATATTTATATTAGAGTTCATCGTAATGAAACCCTTAACTCATAGAACCACCAGGTTGCAAACTCTGCATTAAATCATGGAATCAGCAAAGAGCTATGCGATTTGATCTGGAGTTTACCTTCCAAAAGCATTTGCAGGAATAAAGCTAATTCTTGTTAAAAAGATAACTCTACTTCTCCGCGGTGGATGTCTCGCATAATCCGGCTTTTGACTTAAACTGTAACTCAAATTGATCCATAAAATCCGGATCGGATCTATCTTGTAGTTAACCAGTGAGTCTATCGAGATAGTCAACCAGTGCATACATTTTGTTCTTTTTACCGGTGTTGTCTAAGTAATATGAGTGACCGATGCCCCTTTACCGGTGTGAGGTTTGTGGAATACACTAATGACAACTCATATTGCTAACAGTTGATGTGATCGAGGTTTTCAGATTTGGCAAAGGGAACTGACTGATAATCAGAAGTTCAATGTGAAGGTTCTTCATGGAAGGATGGTCCAACAGTATCGTAAAAGGCTTTTCCTCGTAGATGAGCTGTAGCCTTGTAGGAACAACTACGAGTTCTGACTGGCATGGAAGATGAGATTAACAAAATGATAGTAACGAGGTTACTAAGCTAGTGCTAAGAGATTGAGGTAATGATAGCATTGTCTCAAGAATAAGTAGTAGATAACAAAGTAGCTGAAACAAGGTGCAAGGTATTGAGAATAAGGCCTGGGTGCCTGCTAAGTGATACTTGCGACCGAGTTGATGTAGCCAAGGGAACTATGTACAAGGTACTGAGAGTGAGGCCTGAATACCTGCTGAGTGGCACTTGTGACAAAGTTGAGCAGGGTGTAATTTCAAATAGGCCACTTGAGACAGCAGCTAGAGCACTTCTGAGATCTTAAAGCAAGAGCAAAGAGATACCAAATTACTAACAAAAAGTCAATCCGTCAGGAATACCAGTTGCAGATGGATGACTGCTGATCAGAATGACAGAAATGCCAAGAGGACACCAGGACAGCTGAGATCTGAGAACCTAAATGTAGGTTTTGATAACCAGTCAGGTACAGGATCGTACAATAAACTCCAGAACTAGGTGTGATGAAACTTTGAACTGAGTGCGATAATATGGTGAAGGCTCATTCTGTCGTACGACAAAACTCAGTACTAGGTGCGATAAAGCACTTGTATCGTATGATACAATGCTGAAGAAAATGACAGTATGCAGGAAAAGGTCAATTTGAGGACCAATCTGGACTGCTCTGATTTTGAATCCGTGATAAGGCTGAGGGCTCCTAAATCTGGCCTGAGTGTTTGCAAGCAAGCAATAGCATGATCAAACAAGAGTCTTCAAACAATCCACCAAAGGACAAAGCAACTTAGGGGATACACGCATTTGTGAAGTCTAGATTCAAATGCAATGCAAAGCTAGACAGTAAAATGCAGTGTAGAGCTGGCTGCTTCACCTGATCCTGTGGAATAATTCTATTTTGTTAAGAATAACTTTATTTAAAACTAAGGTTTTTAATGATAATTCATAAAAGCCAATGCAGGATTAGGTGACATTTTTTATTGCATGCCAGAGTTTTTCCTCTACATAGAATTGGTTCATCATTGGCTTTAAATTATTAAAATGAATGCCCAATTTTGCTCTTGGACAGCCTCATGACTTATAAGAGGAATGGGTCACCAAAATGATTGTGACTTTTGGGAAGATTTCTTCAGAAAGGCTCCAGATTGAAAATATCATATACGGAAATGCATAGATCAAAGGTTTTGAAATTTTGATATGATCTGATAATTTAGCCACACTTAAAAGTTGAAAGTGTAAGTAGGATGATCTGATATGATTTAGCAACTTGCAGAGATAAGAAGGAAATTTTTTGGAGTGTGAAGGACAATATCATATAAGCTATACATGAAAGTGTAAGTAGGGCAATCTGATATTCTTTAGCAACATAAAGAGACAAGGAAATATGCAGATGTCATAAGTTCGATGCATGTGACAAGGATCCTTTTAAAATCCCCAAGTTAAAGGCAAATATGCGTACCATTATGCCATTGAAGGTTTAACTTAGGTTGTTTGAAATCATTTTGAACAAAACCAATGCTGACTTGGTATCAAATCCTTAGCAGTGTAACTGTAATGTGGTTGAATTTCTGGTATACAAGAATTTTATCTCAAACAAAGGAGGCATGTGCAAAGGGGCTTTAGAGTAAAAAGTGAAACAATTGCTAGTACAATTTAGGTGTTGCATTTCTTGGCATAGTTCTGGTCATAATATGTTTGAGGGTTGTTTGAACTTCCTAAAGGCAATTGTTGAATACATTGAGTATAGTTTGGGTACTTTGTGGTTTGGTTTTGGATTTCAAAAATGGTTGGCTAGGTAGCCTTTGAGCATTTCTTGTGGGGCTATATCTTCTATGTTTGATATGCTGATTTTGTTTTTATCTCTATATTTATGAATATAGAACTGGCTGCTTCACCTTTTGGACCTGTATAGAAGGTGTTTTTTTTTTGGAAAACTGTAGCAACTTTGATGGTGAAAATGGTCATCCCTTGTTTTGTATCAATGAGGTATATTTATAATTTTCACATTTGATCTAACTGTCCAAAAAGGGTACCTAAACTTTGCCATAGTGTTTGACATTCTGTAGAAATGTTTCCAGGATTTAAAATAAGAATCTGTCCTTTTAAAGCTCATTGATACCATACATAACACAGGATGAAAGTCTTTGTGGTATTAAGAGTGTCTTTTCTTTGATTGGTTGCTTCTAGAGAATTTTTCCATCTACTTTGTTGCTCATATTTGAGATATGTGGAATGAGATATATGATGTTAGCTGTTTATGACTGACCCATTTTAATTTTTAATGGCAGGTACCCAGTGGTTACACAGTAGGTTGGAAATAAATGGATATGAGGAATACAGTGGAGTGGAGTATCGTTCTGCTGGTTGTTCTGAGGCATACACTGTTACAAAGTAAGACTCTTGAGAAAAGCTCATCATTTCTCAAGGTTGTAGATAATTTGTGTACAATCTTGACAGCTTGCATCCCATGCAGTTATAATTTACGTTACGGAAATTCTAGACCCTAAAAACATGATTTTAAGCACGTCTGAAGTTGGAGGCAGTTAATGTGCATATGTTATTGCTCAGATTTTATATGTACAAGGTCTAGCATGTGTGTAAATAAAAAAAAATGTTCTGATTTCAGTTTGTGCTTATGATATTCAAGAAATTATCCATGTAAGGTCTTTTTTAGATTTATAATGTATAGTTGTACGTAAACCAAAAACATGCAATAATTTTCTGTTTCAGGCGAGATCTTCAGCAAGCAGAGGAACAAGAGTCCTTGACCTTAGAAGGTGATATTGGAGGCGGTTTAGTCTTACAGCGTGAGATTTATGTTCCAAAGTCTTGTCCAAAAGTTGTTGGGATTGAGTCAAGCATTATTGCAAGGAGTGTGGGTGCAGGTTCTGGAGGCTTTTCAAGGTATGTTAATGTCATTGTAGTATTTATGAAATGAGTTGTTGAAAGCCAATGACAACAAACTGGTGGCTTCTGACAGATTGGTATGTCTTCGGGTACATCCAACATTCGATCTCATCCATCCCACAGAGGTGTGTGTAAAGTTCACATCTTTAGATGGAAAAGAATATGAAATTGGCCCAGAAATGGGAGAAATAATGCTGGAAGCAAACTCTCTGCCTAATGGTCAGTAACTTATTCTTTCTATACTGTCTTTATAACGTTGCATTCAGAGATATCCTTAGATCATTTTCTTCCCAGTACTTGGCTCAATATAAATTCGTTCCTTACAGGGGAGTGGATGTTGGCAGACAAGTGCCAAGGTCTTGCTTTAGTGAACCGATTTGATCCCAATCAAGTGTCTAAATGCTTGCTTCACTGGGGTACTGGTACATGTAATTTAGAACTTTGGTCTGAAGAAAGGCCAGTTTCTGGGGACAGTCCTTTGAGTATATATCATGAATATGAGGTAATTGATTTTCAAAGTCCATGAAAAGGAGGTTTTACCATGATTGAATTTTTTTCTTGAGAGATGGTATTTTATAAGCCTTTTAGTAAATATAGAATGGAACAGCTAAATTTCTTATCCTTAGTCTACAACCACAAGGTCAGTTATGCCATGGCTGCCTGTTTATCAATTAATATGAAAATCTCTCATGACAATTGATAATCATGAGAGGCTATATCTGTTGAGTTAATTTTGGAAACAAACACTGTACATTAAGAAACGTGATTGACAATCATACGTTAAGAGACAAGAAATTCTTACAATAAATATTTTGGGTAACTTAAAATTTTAAATTCGATTGTCTGCAAATTTAGATTGCTTATATCATAAGTTCTGTAACACAATCCATTTGACCAATTTCCAAGAATAAGACTCTCATGATTGACAACCATAAAATAAGGGTCAAGAAATTCTTACAGTACTCGATATATGTTTTGGGTGGCTTAAATTGCCTTCATTTGATTACCTGCAAAGTTAGATTGATTTTATCATATATGCTGTAACTCAATACATCTGCGCAATTTCAAAAATAATATCTTCAAGGCCAATTAAGCACTCAAATTCTTTTTGATTGCCAATTGTTTCCTTGGTACCTTAATTTTATATATTTACATGTCATTGTGAAAATGATTTTTGATCCATTGAAAATAATTTTGCTCTATGGGTTGCTAATAACAAAGCATCAATATTTGTTGGGTTTCATGGGTGGCAATTTTCTGATAGTTGACATAAAATAACACACAAATATAGGAGTATACGATAACAAATATGATCCCCAATAAAAAGGATTGGTTATAAAAGATTTTTCAATAGAGTTGTTACAACGTGGCAGACCAAATAAATGTTGTATACACCTTCATAATTGCCCTACTGCATGTTAGATTATGAGGCAAGCCAACCTCAACTGCCTCACATTCCAATCCATCATACATAATTGTCATTACCATCTCTTTGTTTAGGTTTCTTTCTTAGTCTGCATATGCTAATTATGGGCTGACAATATGATGCAGGAGCATCTGGATACATGAGTGATTTTATATCACAAAAAACATTAATAGATTATACATAAGAGAACTTTTGTTTTTTTCAAGTTTTGGTTGCTCGAGCTGGTAGTCTTTTGTTAAACACATATTCAGAAGGTTACGCAAACTGGGTAGAGGGCACTACAGATTAGTTACAGCTTACTTGTAGGTGTTCTCTAGGTCAGTTACAAGTTTCCTACAAATGGAAAACATGCTTCTACAAGAGTGGAATTCTCGAGCTTACATGGTAAAAGGTCTCATGAGGGGTATTTTCCTGGGTTGGACTTTTGAGTGACATTCTTCTTTTAGAATTGGTATTAGAATGATTTTCATCACATTCTTCAATATGTTGTTTGACCTCATAGAAAGGGGCCATGCTTTTGTTGTTTCTATTTTGGTTGTATTAGGGCATCAAATCATTTTGTTTTAGTTACTTATTCTTGCAGTGGTGCATTTCCTTGGACGTGGCATGCAATATTATTTGTTTTGGGTGATAATGTGTCATGGAATCATTCATTGGTAGAGTTGCCTAAATATGGATACAGATACCATATCTCACATGGATATGGATATTATTCTTTTTAGGGAATCATACCCATTTTTATTAATAGAAAATATTATATTTACTAGAACTTGAAAAACGTGTCCAAAAAAGAGAAACCCCCCATAGATGCATTTCATATGTATCATGACCTTAAACCACTTAGGGAAAGAAACATCATAAAGTACATACTTAGAACATTACTAACATACAAAATAAGCATGAAAACAACCCACAACATGGAGATGCTATGAAATTTGTGAATTCTACCATTCTTGAATAAAGGATGCAACTCTGTGATGAAGGTGTTTGCTCAAGCTAGGGCTTCCATGCCCTAGCTTTGTTCTCTTTTTTCTATTTGCATGCGGTGGTCTGGTGGGGTTTGATCGTCTTGTGAGGGGCTTTGGGTTGGAGATATTTTTTGTTGTTTCTCCTTGCTTTTAGTGGTAGCTTGTTGGTATGGGGTTTTGGTTGCTTGAGTCATGGGTTTGCTTTGGTGTTGATTGCAAGTAGTCGTTATGGGTTTGTTTTTTGCTTTGTGAGTGCCTATGCGAAGGGTTGCTTTTGAAGCTTTGCGGTTGGGAGTAGGGGTCTTTTCCTTGGTGATTTTGAGCTGGTCGTTGATTGGGATGGGGGCCATTGTGCTTCTTCAAGATTGGTCATTGTTGGTGTTGTGACACAAGGCGACTCTTTGTTGGGTGAGCATGTAAGGTCATTAGACTTTCTTTTTGTGGGTGTGGGTCCCAAACTTGAGAAAGTGAATGCCTATTTATTGAGGAGCCAAGATCATCCGATTTTGGTTATTCCACAAAAATTGGTTATGGAGGATATCTCTTATTTGAGCAACCGTGCTCTAATCTATAAATTTCTTGGGATTTGTATTCGACTATTAGCATTGGAATCTTGGATCCTTTGCCCTTGGCAAGTTGAGGGTGATATGAGGATTATGCTGGCTGCGAATAGTTATTTCATCATTTTTTTTTCTAGCATCGTTGATAGGAATCAAGTTTATGAGGGCAGGCCCCACTTTTACAATCAAGTGGGCTTATTCATTAAACCTTGGCATGTGGGTTTCAATTTGGTTGAAGAACTTCCCTCGAGAGTTTCTATCTATGTTTATCTCTAATGACTTTTGTTGGAGTTTTGGAGAGATGATATTTTGTAGAAGATTGTTGCTTTTCTTGGGAAGTCTATCGACACATCTCAAAAAACCCTCAATAAAAAAGGTAATTACTTTTGCTTGTATTTGTGTAGAGATTGGTCTAAATAATCCCTTATTGGATACACTGGAAACTTGTCTAGGCTCTTCGTCTTGGGTTCAACAATTAGATTATGAGATTCTTCCTTTTTGGTGTTGGATTTGTCACAACTATAGACACCTTCAACGATAATGTCCTAGGGTAAATAAAGATTTTGGTACTAACAATTCTCCTTGTCCCTTGGCTTTGAAACTGGATAAAGGGGACAAAGGAAAAGTCCATATAATGGATGGTGGCTTAGATAAGGATGATTTTATACCTACTAAGTCTCATAGTAAGGGGAGGGGTTAGAAGAGGACCTACAGGGATGGAC
>BSBK01004623.1:40000-52500 GCA_027943335.1 Chamaecyparis obtusa | reverse complement strand
AGAAGTCTCGATGCTCCACCTCTGTGAGCATCACCTATATCCAATGAGTGCTAAGTGTTACATTCATTCTCATGAGACATGGGTTCATGTGAACCACTACTCATGAAACATGGGTCAATGCATTTGACTAAAAAATATACATAGTTGAATCCTAATAGCAATATCACAATTTGACTTGCTGTGGAAAATATCTCCTACTTATCAATTGATGAGCTTAAGGGGATTTCTAATGAATGATTCATAAGACATGCCACTTGGTGAAGGTTTTGTAAATGGGGTTGCAATCAGAGTGGGTTAACCATGGTAGAAACTATGTAGTCAAGCACACTCGAGCTGGAGTAGTACTAAGATGGGTGACCTCCCGAGAAGTCTTGGTGCTTCACCTCTATAAGCATCACCTAGATCCAATGAGTGATCAGTTTTCCATTCATTCTCATGAGAGATGAGTTTGTGTGAACCACTACTCATGAAACATGGGTTAATGAGTTTAACTCAAAACGATAAACAATTGAATCTTGATAGCAATACACAACTGCTTGATTTATCTTTATTCTTATTCCCTAAAGGATTGATGAGTGGATGCTTAATTGACACTTGAATAATTTTTTCTTTAATGATTGGTGATTTTAATAATTTGATGATAGAATGGTTGATGGTTGAAAGGTGTATGTTTTCATGATGGGTGTTTGAATGATTGATATTAGATTGATTGATTTGATGGAAGAATTCATTGTTGGTTTGTTTGCTTGATTCCTTTATTCCCAATTGATTGTAAATGGGTGATTGAATGATTTATTTTGATTTGATTATTTGATATATTGGTGAATGATGATTGATTGAATGTTGAATTATAGACTGATGAGTGTTGATTGAGTGAGATGATTTGATTTATTGGTGAGTGATGATTGATAAGTTATCCATGAATGATTGGAATGATCTATCTTGTACTTTTTTTGGTGAAAGAGCCATCACCTCTCATAAAAATTGAGTCACCACTTTTAATTGCAAGAATAATATATTATTTTCCAATTTGATCTCCCTTGGGTGTCCTCATCAAATGAAACCTTCTTCACTTTATATCTTCCAATGTGAGGGAGAATCACACCTCTTCATCTTTTTTTCCCTTTACAATGGTAAAAAACTTTCACAGTTACTTTTTATCATTTTTGCACTTTAAAAGAGTCACTTCCTCATTATTTTATTCTTCCATTAATCCTTCCTTGATTTGCATGCTCTATTCTTTATTCCTCCTCCATATCCTCTTTCAAATAGACTCTTCTCCCTTTTATATATCATGTTTGAGGGAGTCACAACTCTTTATTTCACCACCCTTCATAAGAGAAGAACCCTTCATAATTTTTCCCTTTGAAAGAGTCACAAGATTCAACAATTACCACCCTTTTAAAGAGTACAACCCTTCATCCTTTCTACACTTGAAAAGAGTCACTTTCTTATTTTCTTCTCATTCCTTTCTTCTTCCATTAATATGTCCTTGGTTTGTATGCTCCATTATTTCTTCTTTCTCCATATCCTCTTTCAAATAGACTCTTCTCCCTTTTATACCTCATGTTCGAGGGAGTCACAACTCTTTATTTCATGCCTCTTAACCATTCATTAAACTTTATTAAATTTTAATTATATTATATTATATTATTATTATTATTATGTATGATTAAATCCTATTTTGAAAAAGGGATGGTACAACCTTTGCCTTTTAATTCTGAGGTTTTGTTCATGGGACCCACTTACTATAAAACTCATTTTCTTTGGATGTTTTTTTATTCAATTCTCTATCAATGGGGTGTATGGTTGTAGTACATTCAAAGCCTTCTTATGGTCCTTCTATTTCTTGAATACCTCTTAGTATTCTCACCTTCTTTCTCATCATGTTGGGATTTTATTTGTCTTATCTACCCTTCACTCTTATAGCTTGAATCTTTCACCTTCAATGTCTTATTGCAAGGTATTCACTTCTTTTCCCATAATTCCTATATTTTGACCACTTTCTCCTTTTATCTCCCCTACAAGGAAGCTACTCATTATTCCTCACTTTTCTCCATTACTTGTGGGCCTACCATACACTATCAATAGAGATGGAATATCTATTCAACATTCTCTACCAACACTATGAAATATGTGGGGAGAGTTGAACCTTGGTTTTCAACATGAGTAGAAATTGGTCCTACAAATTGACCACAACCCCATTAATCACATTATTTTTATCATCATTATTGATATAATTATTTTTATTATAGAAATTATCATAAAGTAAAAATATATTCATATGTAGAATTATATTACAATACTAATCACTTGTTACTTACTAACCAAGTACTCTCTCTTTGTGTGTGTGTGTGTGTGTGTGTGCGCTTGTGTGTGTAACTAAATTTTTGCAATTTTAAGTTATTATTATGAATTTAAAATAGATTGGTTAAAGGAAATTTGATATTATAAATGTTAATAAATGCATCTTATTTTATTAAATTATATTATTAAATATTTTTTGAGCAACTTACTAAAATTATATATTTATATATATGATTTTTGGTTGCTTGATTTCTCTTTATTATTATTCCTTGAAGGGTTGATGAGTGGATCCTTTTTTATACTTGAATGCATTGATGCTCAAGAATGATTGATGATTTTAATTATTTGATGATGTAATGGTTGGAGATTGAATGATGGATGTTCCCAAAATGGATGTTTGAATGATTGATATTAGACTGATTGAATTGATGGAAAAAATGATTGCTAGCTTGTTTGCTTGATAACTTTATTCCCAATTAATGATAAATGGGTGATTGAATAATTTCTTTTGATTTGATGATTTGATATATAACTAAATGATGATTGAATGAATTTTGAATTCATATAGTGATGAGTAATGATTGAGTGAGTGCTTATTTGATGTATTGGTGAGTGAAAATAGAGTTGGTGAGTGATGATTGATAAGAAACCCTTAAATGCTTGAAATTCTCTCTCCTTTGTACTTTATTGGTGAAAGAGTCACCCACCTCTCATAAGAATTGAGTCACCACTTTTCTTTTCCACCTTTGAGAATAATAAATTATTAAATTTAATTTAATCTTCCTTGGATGTCCTTAAATTAAACCTTCTTTGCTTTATGTCTTCTAATGCGAGGGTGAGTCAAACCTCATTATCATGTCTTCCCTTTGCAAGGGTCACAGACGTTCACAATCACTACCCTTTGAAAGAATACAACACTTCATAATTTTCCCTTTGAAATATTAACAACCTTTTACAATTACAAATTTACAACCCTTTGAAATTTTCTGACTTCATCATGTCTGTCGTTTGAAAGAGTCACTTCCTTATATTCTTCCCATTCCTTCCATCTTTAATCCTTCTTTGATTCACATGCTCCATTCTTCCTTCCTTCCTCCATATCCCCTTTCAAATGAATTCTTCTCCCATTTATATCTCATGTTTGAGCGTGTCACATCTCTTCATTTCATGCCTCTTGACCATACATTAAACTTATTTAAATTTTAATTATATTATACTTATTTTATTTTTATTATGGTTATTTAATATTAAATCATATTTCAAAAAGGGGACATTACATCATTTTCCCTTGAATTATGAGGGTTTTTTCATGGGAGCCACATCCTATACAACTCATTTTGTGGGGATGTTTAAATTGATTCTCTATTAAGGGTATGTACGGTTGTAGTAAATTGAAACTCCTCTTTTGTTTCTATTGCTTGAACATCTCTTAGTCTTATATCCTTCTTTCTCATCCTCTTGGGCATTTGTTGTGTCTTCTTCACAATTCACTCTTATAGCTTGAATGCTTTCTCCTTCAATTTCCTATTGTAGGTATTTACTTCTTTTCCTTCATTTTGTGTTATTGCTACATGGTAGATATTTATTATTCTCTTCTTTTCTCCATTTCTTGTGGACCTACTACACACCACCGTTATAGTTGGAATATCTCTTTAGCATACCCTATGAATACTATGATGTTTGTAGGGAGAATAGAACCTTGGTTGTCAACATGAGAACCAAGTGGTTATAAAAATTAACTACAACGTCATTAACTGTATTATTATCATTTTTTTTTTTTTTTAATAACAATTATCACCCTTTGAAAGCTTACAACCCTTTATCATTTCTACAAGTTGAAAGAGTTGCTTCCTTATTTTCTTCTTCTTCCATCAATTCCTCCTTGATTCTCATGATCCATGCTTTCTTTCTTCCTCTATATCCCCTTTCAAATGATATTTTATCCCATTATTAGCTCATGTTTGAGTCACAACTCTTCATTTCATGCCTCTTGGCCATTCATTAAACTTAATTAAATTTTAATTATATAATATTATATTTTAATTTTTTATTATATATTATTAAATCTATTTTAAAAAGGGGACATTACAACCTTTGTCTTTGAATTGTGAGGGTTTGTTCATGGGGCCCACTTCTTTTACAACTCATTTATTGGGGATGTTTTAATTTATTCTCTATCAGTGGGGTGTATGTTTATTGTACATTGAAAGTTCTCTTGGTGTCCTCCTAGTACTTGAACATCTCTTAGTATTTTCACCTTCTTTCTCATGATGTTGGACATTTCCTTTGTCCTCTTCACCCCACTCTTATAGCTTGAACTCTTTCTCCTTAAATATCCTATTGTAAAGGTATTTACTTTTCCCTTCATTTCTATATTTTGACCACTTTGTCCTTTGATATCCTAAGAGAAGACAACTACTCATTATTTCTCACTTTTCTCCATTGATTATGGGTGTAACACACACTATCATGAGAATTGGAATATCTATTGAATGTCTCCTACTGTTGGTGTGTATTTTATGACACAGACAAAATAAAATAAAATACCAAGGGTACTATATCCTCTCTTGAACAAAATCCTCTATGTGTTAAACAGACAAACCATGTGATCACAAAGGTTGACTCCAAGGTTCCAAATGCATGTATTTTTTCTGTTCAAGATAGAATATTGTGGTAGGATAATTTTATAAAAACCCCCAAGAGGACTTACATAGTTTTTCAAGGTTTTATCCATCAAATAATTTTGCCTTTGAGCTTCTAGATTCAATTTCTACTAAGATTTAAAAACTAAGTAAAAAAGACTAAGGGTTGAGGAAAATTATTCTAACTCTAAACTAGACGTATGAACTTCTGGAGACAAGACTACAAAAAATGGAATCTGAAACCTATCCTTGCTTTTCCAAATTCAACAACTCCACAAGAATGGTTTGGAATGACCTATACTTGGGTATAGATCATTTGGCATGACCTCTACCTCATGCTTTCGCTCGAAACTTTCAAGATCAATCTGACTATTATTGATCTGCCCAAAAATAATTTGGCATCTTTGTAGCTTGTTTCTACACATAGAAAAATAGGGAAGAAGGTTCAAAAAAGGGGTTTACCTTTGTTAAACAACTTTTTAGGTATCAACCTTGTAAATGTAATGAAATTTCATAAAGGAAAGATGAAATAGAAGTTAGATTTGAATTATGAATTACCTCATGCTTTGATGATGCAATACCTCTTTGGATGTTATCACAAGTGTCAATGCAATATCTTGGACTCTACAAAAACCCAAAAGGAAATCGTGAAAGATAAGCCTTGTGAAATAGATGTAGTTTGCCACAATACTTGATAAAGAAGAAGAAAACTTTGAAGACTTGGATTCTTGAAGACCTTTAGAATGTTTGGATGTTAATTGCTTGATTTACTGATCATGAATGCTTGAGGATCATAAAGTCTATCAAAATGAGGAGAGATGAGGTGTTTATATACCTCTCATAATATTTCAATGGTTAAAACCCATCCAAGCTAATTGTAGATCCAAATATTCCACCAAATTGCCAATATGGGGATCCAATTCAAATTTGAGCCCAAAATTAGGGGTATAGGTTGGATAGAATGACTTATACCTAGGTATAGGTCAAATAGGACAACCTATACCCTCCACTTAAGGCCCAAGTGAGGAACATGGGTCCTAGGCAATGAAAGGATGCAAGAAAATGAGGTATAACTAGTTTTGAGTTAGGGAGAGAATGTAAATATCATAAATGGTGATATAGGGATTAGGTGATGAAGGGAATTATGGGATTGGATGAAAAATAGAGGTGAAAACTAATAAATAAGGGCTTACCTCCATTTTTCAAGGAATTAAATCAACATAAGACTTATACTATTAATTTAAAGGTCCAGTGAGTGCTAGTAGAGTGTGAATTCAATGTGGGAACCCATACATACTAAAATGGAGATAAATTTAACATCTAATTATAGATGCTAACTTTTCATTATGATACATTACATTGATTCCTACCTTTAGCATTCTGGTTTGGAGAAGTCGTGGACTTATGGGTTTCTTTGATCCTAAGTCCTCTATGCTTCCTAGGAATCTTGATTAAACCAACATGCCTACTAATGACATTCATCCTATTTTTAAGAACAAATCTTCCCACTCTTCTCATGATGAAGATGAGACCTTAAGAGTTCCTCCTATGCAAGTGAAAAATGTTTCCCATGACTTTGAAAAATTTGAGCAATGATTAGGACAAGAAAACTCTAATCTCAAGGTCATCCTTGTACTAGAGGGTTTGAGGAAGATAATTCATAATGATGAAAATGGTGTTAACATCTTGTGTAGTATCTCTCATCTCATTGATAACAATGTCAATCATATTAAAGATTGTACCCAAGAATTTAGTTTTATTCCACCTACTACTAGTATTGAAACCTCCATTCCTATTCCTACCTCAATACCTAGTGTGTCTACTTATGCTCCACCTCTCATAACCACTTCCATTCAAAATTCCAATCCTACACATGTTATTATTCCTAACCCTAATGTTCCTTCTTATTCAAGTGTTCCATGTGTGTCCTTACCTTTATCCATGCCCACTTACAATAGTGTTCCTTTTTCATATTCTATCATTCCTTCCATTTTCCATAATGGTCCAAACCTTTCACATATATCTCCTACCTCTATTTCTATAGAATCTACTATCAATAGCTTGGCTTATACCATTTCATCCTTGAAATAATGAATTGCATGTTAGAATCAAGACAACACACAATTGAGAGGGGGGTGGGATGAATCAATTGTGTCCTAAAAATCAAAACCTTATGAAAACTTAAACCTTTAATCTCAAATATGAAAGTAAAGCATGAAAGCACTGATCCAAAAAACACATAAAAACAATATATTTTTGCATGGAATCCCTATCTGTTAGGGAAAAAACCACGGTGGGGATCAAAGCCACTAGATGATGTACTCAGTTAAAAGAACTATAACCTATTAGGAGTTTTACAAAGGAAATACACATGCATTCATGCACTCTACCTAGAGCTCACTCTTTAATTACAATTGAGGGAAACAACCCTGAGAATTACAACAAGGGATAGAACCCTAAATGGACAATAATGAATTATGGAAAACAATGCACTTTGGAAAATAATCCATTGATTTATGAACTAACTAATAACATCTCCAATATGCCAATATAGCTCTGATGAAGTACAAAAAATATCTTCCATAATTATAGATTTCACTCAAACCTCTTGACACAATCACGAACACATTATCATTACACACACACACACACACACACACACACCTACCTTATCATATATCTTCGCACTTACAAATGACTACATCTTTTTATACATTTCATCAACCTTGTAAAGATAAACAAGGTTTGCTCTTGACTTAGAGACCTAATTACAAAATATTACATCATTACAACTCAATTTACAAAGCGATCTATTGAATGTTGGCTAAAACATAACAATGATCCATAAGAAAATATTTGAACATGCAACAACTTCTTAATTCATGCCACGATCCACCACAACATGTTACACAAACCATGTCGGCCAAGAACAATAAGAAAACCAACATGCTACAAGAAAATCATCCAAACCGATCACACCATTGAATGCAATCCAACAACACAAATATAAAACAACCATAAGACATCAAAAAGAAAAATTGAATAGGTCAGAAACACCTCTATCTCATAATTCATAATTATCTCTGCACTACATACCAATAACAATAAATAGTAAACACTATCATTCCAGAAATAGCTTGCGATCCTTAAATTGACAAACCAATCATGTTAAGGGAAAAAATACAAGTCCAAAACATGTCATAGCCTTCACATATTGAAATATTATCACATCGATCCACATTGATCCAAATTCTATCACACTATTTCTTCCTGAACAAGTCCAAAACATGCTAGTCTCTAATAAATCAACAACAACTAACTTAAATCTCACTACGAACCTCTGTAACTTGACATAGAGGTTACTATGATTCGTTCTACAATGCAGTCTCCTATCAATGATGTTTTTTTAGAGAAAAGTTGGGGTCCATTAGACTTTACATCTTCCTTTAATGGAGAATATAAGGTCTTCTAATCCAAGTATGAATCCTTAAAAGAGCCTTGTGTTTCATTTATTCAAGCTTCTTCTAAGTCCAGTCCAACCTATTCTTCCAACAAATGTATTTATGACGATTGGGGCTCTTTAGTCTTTGAAACTAAGAATGAACCGTCTTCTCTAAACATTTCAACACCTATGGACTTTATTTTAAACATGATTACAATAGAAATGATTTAAGATGTGTACAAAAAAGTATGAAGGAATATGAGAAATCTATATCACATTTTTCTAAAGAAGGTCTATGTTTCCAACTTCCTCCTTTGTTGACATCCCTTACCCCATAGTCTAATGCATCCATATCTTCTTCTCCTAAATTTTTATCACAACAATAAAGGATTTTGTTTAAGCCCCTTCAAGACAAATTTACTCCCATTTGAAAAATTAAAGAAAAAATTGGAAACAAAATCAAGACAATCCTTTTGTTTGTGTGTATCATCAAAGTCATGGTCATACAACTAGTGAATGTCATGATTCAAAGTGTAAAATTTATCAATTTATTGATTCTAGTATTATTCAAAATGAAAAGTGACAATAAGTGGAACATTTTTCATGACTCTTTTAAATAACATTTAGTTCCTATTATGTCTCTCCTCACTATGTGACATTGGCAGCTTACCTATTGGAGGATCATTGTCATTCATGGTGATACAATCTCATGTGTAATAATAATACTTTAGTAACATAATAGATTATTTATTTTTGTCTCTGCGCTAGGGGGAAATAATAGTTCTCGACTACTCCTTCCTAAGGATCCACTTTCCATTTTTTTAGTTGTATCTTTTATAACACGATATCCTTTTTTGCATAGAATTATTTATTCTTCATGGGTATTTTCTATTTGTTTATATTTTTTCACCCTTTATTAGGGCCTCTTCCTTGCTTTAAAATGCATGTCTATTATAAATGATCTCCCCTTCACCATAGAAATTGTGTAATCATTCACTAATAATCCCCTTTCCTAACAATAGGGAAGGTGTGTATTCTTGATCTTCTTACTTTCTTAGTTGAAGATGTCATCTTTGTTAAAGATCTCCTCTCTTGGAGGTAGATATATTTAGGCAAAGATCTCTTCCTCCCCCTTTAGTAGTCACGCATCCTTTAAAAATATTCCTTTACATTTTGGCAAGATATCTCCTTTACAACTATGTCTTCCTTTCTTAAAGAAACACATCGTTAACAAGGATTTTTCTTCCTAGCTTGGAATGCATGCATTTTTGTTGAGGATATCCCATTGGTGTTGAAGGTGTTTTGTCCTTAACATGATCTATATCTTCCTTAAAATATCAACATGGAGGTATTCTAACATCTAAATGGTGGGGTATATGAGGCCTCATTTCTTGCTTGTAGTCATTCATTGATGTTCCCTTGAAGTGGCAGTGTTGTCTTATATAACGCCTCATGAGGCATGGTTAATAAGATTTGTTGTTGGTCATATAGTATAGTGTGGTTTTATAGTGTAATCATTGTTTCCAATCCTACGTATTTGTTTGTTGTTATTGTTGATTTCATCTTCGTAGACATTGATTACCTAGTATAATGTGGCTTTCTAGTGTGATTATTTTATTACACCACATGAATCACCCTACATAACACATCTTTCCTAGTGAAATTCATGTCTTCTTGTATCCTTAATTGGTGTATGTCCTTCTTTATATAAGTCTACTTGTGCTCTTTCGTCAAGAATGATATTAGTGGTTGATAAATTTTGACATCAAGTTCTCTTCAACTAGTTGACTTGGAACCTTTTGTTTAGTACTAATATTGTTTTCTTTATATTTGAATTTATCTTATATGGATTGATATGATCCTATGCTCAAGGGCTTGGTCATATCCTTTTAAACTCAGTGTCATCCTATCCCTAGCTTGCCTTGCTCTTAGTTGCTCTATCTCTTCACCTCTACTTTATTGTGAGTATGAGCATAAGTTTATACTCTTGCTGATGTGGGGGATAAATGTAGTGTCATAAATTATACTAAGTTAATTAATGAGTCCAATTTCACACTCTCGTAGCACCAAGTTTAATTTATCTCTCCTCTAAGCACATTTCAGACTATTTTTTCATATTTAAATAAAGAATATGAGTCCTATTCTAGTTTAAATCTCAGTGCACTTCTCTTTGGGCCCTTATTTAAAGTGTTTCATTTATCTTATATCATTCTAAGCTTATATAGGTCCTATCCCATTTTAAATTTTAATGCAATTAAAGCCCCACTTTGATATTTTCAACACTTATATGGATTTTATTTCTAATAAATAGGCCCTATTATATTTTCATCCCCAAAATTTGAGCAAATTCAAGGTAGACTAATTCGCTAACTAAATTAGTCCATCTACCTTTTTGTGAGCTAAAAGTAAGGGTGGATTATGTGTAGGCACTAGGATTCCTCAACCAAGCCTTGAAATAGGAATATGACTTTTGTAGGTTGGCCTTAATGCAAATTTACCTTGACAACCCTATATAAAACACATCTTTTAGCTCTTTTCACAACACACATTCACATCATAGTCACAAGTTTTTTCTCAATAGCAAGGATCTTCTCAAGAGAAGATATAACTCAAGAAGAAACAAGCTATAGAAAAACATATTTAATTATGAGTTTATGATGGATTTTGTGATGATTCATCATGTTTTGATTAAGTAAAAATAGGTTTTGATAGGACCCAAAACCTTTACAAAATATTTAGAGAAATGCCATTAAGAGTAAAAACGAGTATGTGTCACCACACCCCATAGTAAAAGAAGAAGACAACATAACAATATTTAAGAAACAAAAGTCTGTAGCAGAATAAACAAAACATGACAGCCAAACTAAAGGACATGACAACACAAAAAGACAACTAAATACATTTCATCAAGTCCCCAGCTTAGACCACCATAATCTGCATGTGTTCAGTAGAATCCTTAAGCTCTTTGAGGTCCTTGTCATCTTTGGTCTTTGTCTTCCTGGTACTAGCCCAAGTGCGCTTTCCCGGTCCGGTGGCTTCCTTCAGGTCCTTCATGTCCTTATCACCTTTGGTCTGCTCCATCTTATCAACCATGATCCTGACATGATTAGTGTAGGCCTTAATGATGACATGACTCTGTTCCCCAATCTTCCTCATAGCCTCCTCTAATTTTTCCACTCTTTTATATAGGGTGTCAAGCCTTTCACCAAAGTCTCCATCAATAATCTTATCCTCTTATTGCATCAACATTTTGAGGATTTACTCTAAGAAAATTGTATCATCAGTAAAGGGTATAATTATTTCAATTCAAGTGTTTTCTTTAGATATGATATTTTCATTTCATGTCATCATTATTTTTGGGTTGATTGCAAAGCCAAGGGTTCACTAAGGCAAGCCACAACACAAATAAAATTTGATTTTTATATGTAGGTATAGGTCCAAAGACAAGTTGGAGGTTCATATTTTAGGCATAAGAGCATATAGAAGATAGGGGCAGAAGTAATTTGGCTCTATTCATTAGTGGAACCAAGGTTGCTATCACCATAGTCCTAGTAATTTACATTGAAAGCTGGATTAGAGAATTTTTTTAAGGCTCCTTCAACCCGTTTAAGTTTTGTTCTAAACGTGGGATACCTGAAGGAAAATGGTACCTTGTAAATTAGTTTTTATGTTATCACTGTCCAATCATGTCGAAATTAAATCAAAGCAGTAAGGAGAACAATCAACACATTGTGCCCATCTCTACCAAGGGTTTTTAGTTGGGCCTATTGGTTGTTATCCAATGTAATTAATTTTGATTTTGGGATTGAATACTAGATTGAATTCTAGGTTTAAATCCATTTCCCTACATTACAATAATATTGTTTCCCTCATTATCTGGTGGAGTTTTTTCTCGAATGGGTTTCTCCACATAATCTAGTGTCTCTTTTGGTATGGTTGATTTTGTATCCATGTTGAATTGTTCAATCACATGTTTATTTCAAATTTAGTGTCATATCTATAATCACATATGAAAGTTAATATTGCAAGATTTATTCACATTGTTTCTCAATATTTGGTATCGAAGCAAACAATTTTGTTAAGGGGGGGGCACTTTATCTTTAAGTGTT
>BSBK01004623.1:5000-32500 GCA_027943335.1 Chamaecyparis obtusa | reverse complement strand
TTGATTATTTTTTCAATTCTTACGATTTTCAAAGATGTTTAGGTTCCTTGATTCCTTTGAAAAAAAAAAGATTCAATTAATCATATCCTAACAAGAAGTCACTGATAACACATTGATATTCAGAATGTACATCATCTCTCGATGCATGAACAAGCTTTCAATACTGTACTCACAAAGACTTGAACTGCTCATTAGTGCAAGCATAATAACTATGGAATCCCAAGGAAAGGAAAGTGGTTTTGCCTAACACACATCATCTCTACTTGGAATGCCTTGTTGAAGATTTGCACCCTCATAGAAGACAAAAGTGAAAGAAAATTCTCATACTCATTTAGTAAACGAAAATAAGTTTGACTAAGATTTTGATTCACACAATACTACATTTTCCACCACTCTTACAGTAAACAAAAGTGAGAAATTATCATACTCGTTTAGTAAAAGAACACAAGTTTGACTAAAATTTTGACTTACACACACTACTTCATTTTCCACCTCAACGAGAAAATCTTCAAGCCCTAGCATATTAAATTGAGCTGCACTAGATTTGTTCTCATGTTCATTTAAGCATTGCAATTCCCAATCAACAGTACAGGGAAAACCTGCAAATCTTGAATCATTATATGAAGGGTCGTTTTTGCCCTGATTTAATGCTCTTATAAAAAGCATCTAAACGTATGATATCAGTCTACTTATCTAGAATATAACAAAGTATAAGGATTCTTGTAAACTAGCTCTTTGTTAGACTGAAGTCATGCAGGGAATTTCCACTGATGTCATAAAACACCGCTTTAAGAAAGGCTGGTGTAATTTGCATGGACATGAATCCTTGACCTGGATAAAAGAACTGCAATCCTTCCCTGTTGGAACTTGGGTTTATTCCTCCCCATGATTTGGAGCCACCTCCACTAGTTAAAAAATGAATGGAGCTGAAATGTTCACGTGGAAAGCACAATCAGTAACTTTATGATGGAAAATGTCATTAGATCTTATATTTCAAGAAGAGTTATAGCTCATCACAAGCCTAGCCAGCCCAACCTTTTATTGCTTGTAAAATCCTGCAAACAATGGTCGTGTCCATTGACGTATAGATCTACCTGGTTGGCCTGTCAAAAGTAAAACAGACAGGGATAATATTTTTAGAACTAGAGCAACACCATTTCCCATTTTCTAGCTGTTTTGATGGTCAGACATATGTTGTAAACAGAGATTGAGAAAGCTGTGGAACAAATATGAAACATTATTTCATTTATCCTACCTCGAGGATTGGTAGTAGTTGCTCCTTCAGCTCAATTGTGTCATCATGTCCCCCAATGCTTCGTATGGGATGATGGCCTACCACTATTTTCCAAGTTGCTTGTGAAACTCGTAAGGCATTGTTCAGGTCCTTTTGTAAGAGTTCAAAGGAAAATGCACAAAGGACAACAAATTAAAAAACTTACCCTTGATTGAAAGAACAAAATCATGGCTTCTGAGAATCAATAACTGGCCAGGACTCAGTCATACCTTCAATTGCTTCTTAAGATAACGTTTCCGAGGTAGAACCCCTCTCCAATCATATTGGTGCTTAGTGCCATTCCAGTATTGATCCACAAAAGGAGTTGTATCGGTGAAGAAAAAATGAACAAATGAGCATTTTGTTCCTGCACATTGAAATGTACTTATGTATCCACAATCATTTCTATTTAATTGAGAAAGAGAATCACCAAAAAATCTTCAACAAGGGCAGAAAAATTAACTGATCATAAAAATAGCATTTTGGGGAGTTAGTTCAAGGTACGTAAAGATGAACTTGCACAGTTATTAAATTGAATCTCCCCAAGTCCAAAATGAGACATCAGGGACATCACGAGAACCAGGAATGAAATGTATAAAGCAATAGTTTGTATTCGAGATAAGTTTGGGGCATTTTTCCCAGGTTAAGTGTGAGGTTAAGACAACCTGACAACCTTGTACTCAATGAATGTAGTTTAGCCAATATGCCTATTCGATAAGAAGACATGCCTATGTTATATCCTGCAATGTCTCAAGGATTTTGAGGTTGAACAATGATGACATTGATACTAGGAATACACTATTTTGGCACAAAAATGTCCTGTATGAAGTGATGGGGACACCAAATTCTGTTGTGCAGGGAGACCTATTGAAGTGGTACCATTGATTCAGTTCTATAATTCTAATTAGAATTTATTGCAACTTTTTATCATCTACCCAAGTCAGTACTAATAAAAAAACTCATTCTATTTGCTGTGAAAATCAAGGCTGTGTTAATTCCAGAACCTTTACATGATGGTGGCAAATTCTGCTTAAGAATAGAAGTCCTGTAACAATTCCATCGAGAATCACGGCGTTTTAGAGCAGGGTCCAATTGTGCCAATGTATCTCCCCTGTAGTCGTGGTTGCCAAGTACTGTTCAACAACATCAAACCTAAATCAGAATCATTCAAATTCTGCCTTAATTGGCTCAGAAAAAAGTATATGTGCTTCAATTCAATATGAGGTCAAAGAGAGAATGCTGCCAATAAAGCCACCCAAAAATATCTTCTCTTGATTATTTAACACAGCAAAACCAATAATAATTAAGGTGCAAGGACTGTTTTGCAAGGGTCACTTACAAATAGTATAATTAAAGTACAAAAAGTCTTGAAGAAATATTTTCTGTATGCTCAAGTATCGTTGCATGCCATAGCTTGCTTAAAACCATATATGTAAAACTAAATATTTTATTTTAACAAATGCCTAAAGGAATAAATTATAAAATAAGTAGCTTCCCATTTCCAGTTTGTTAAATGTTTATATAGTACTTTTTCATTAATAAATGTATATAAGATCAATAAAGACCAGAGACCGTATATATGCCAGTTACATTTTATGCAAGCAGAAGCCAGTTACAGAAAAACTACTGCTCACGTACAGTAACCTCTTAATCCAAAATGAAAAGTGTTTATGACTATGGTTATGATTCTATTAACAGTAAAAACTAGCAATCCAGTCCATGATAAAAGTTAAACAGTGACAATCTTGAGGAAATCAGTCAACAACAAAAGAAACAAGAAATGGTTTGAATTTTGTGTCCTAGTACAGAACAAAGTGCAGTTAGGGAATGAAATATTCATCACTGCAGATTCTCTACATTTATGCTCCATCCTCTTCAAAATCTCCTCAAATTAACATTATGAGGTTTTCGTTCCAGGACCAGTGCAAATAGTGTGTGTTAAAATGTTTATAATTAGCAAAATAAATTATAATACTATTGACTGTTTGTCACTGTCCTTACCTAAGGGAACTCAAAACATTGGCTGAAAGCCATAGTGATAGAAACAATTAATGAAGTTTTTGCACGATTGAAGTTTAAGAATCGCATCACATATATATTTAAAATTGGGGAGATGAAAAAAGCATGTTGAAACTGCCATCTGGTATCTATCGTCGTGGAAAGTGAAGAAGAGGATTAAATGCCAGAAAAACTGGCAATAATCCATGCACTCATAAAAAATTATTTTGTAACTTTCTTCACTGCCCTCTTCCCTGCCGTTGCTTTTACAGTCCTTTACAATTTGAAATTTGAATTATTCCCTTCCTGATGTTGGAAGTGTTCTCTGTTCTGGTACCGCTGTGATATTTTCAAAGGTTTCTACCGATTTCCATACATTTTAAGGCAGCACTCACACACTCTTTGTGCACATTGTGTCCTTTTCAGAGATGTCTGTTTTTTATTATAAATTTTATTTAATTTAAAAAATACAGATACCATTATTCTACCTAGATCTATGGTCCAGATTGGCTGGAAAACCTATCCATTCAACTCCCTGGGAATTGTGTCCAGGACTTTAATCATGATGACACAGTATGACTTTTTGACATCGGAATGAATTCATCTCCATTTACCATGGACATTTTTCTTAAGCAAGGTTATGAAGTGGTTTATTATTTAAGAATGTCTCCCAAGCAAACTTCACTTGCAGTGCTTACCTTTGTTTAAGCACTAAAGCATTGGCATGGATTCTTTCTTTGAAAGGAAACTAGCCTCCACAAAGATTATCATATATTGCAATTCCTTAAGGCTTAATTATTAGGAAAAAAGTCCAAGGTTATTGCCACAAGAAGTGGGCATTTTGTCTACAACAGTTTCATTTTGAGATCAAATGCAAGGAGGGAGTGGAAAACTTCCTCAATTGCCTTTTGGCACACTCATATGCTAGGCATAGTAGTTATGATGAATGTAAATAACTTATACTCTTTAGTCAGTTTCAACTAATTATTTTAGTTTTGCAGCAGCCAAACTAGCGATTCTTCTCTTTCCCAGTCTAGATTCTCTGCACTGGAATTACGATGTACATTGGGACCAATCATAAGCTCTTTCTTAACAAGCTCATCATCCTGGTATGAGAGACATTTTGGAGTCCACAAAAATCTTCAACATCCTAAGAGATACCACTTCAAGGTAGAAGCTTGTTTATGAATATATATGCACCTGTTCATGCCGTACCCGGTCTAAGCATATTGATCAAACATTTGGCTTATATTGTTGTAATCTAGGGAGCCCCATGGGCTCATGGAGGCAAAAATCATAGAGGAAACCATCATGGAAAAATGATACTTCATGGAACGAGAAAGCCAATCACAATGGATCTACATGGATTAAAATTTAAAAGGAGCAATTACAATAATCAATGACTCATAGAAGTAATGGCTATTCATGGTAGTGAAATCAAATGGGTAAAACAAAGTTTGGATCAAGGATGGGATCTAGGTATGATCAATCTAAAACCGCCACAAAGATCACCTATCGATGGTTGGATGATAGAGTTTGGCATCATATTTGTAATAACATGCAATAGTTTTACTATTTGGCTTCTCCTCATGTTTTGGGGATACAACATGTCAAGGAGGGATGACTATGTACCTAAGGATATGATATTCTAATGTATGCAGGTGGATGGAGATGTCGACATGTGGCACACATCCCTTGTTAGACTGGGTTATGTATTATATTAGGTGATGATCTCTATATGGGCAGTGGTTTACCTCTCCATTAGCAAGAAGATCTATATACAGAAGATGAATATCATTGTGAGGGGACGTGAAGAGTATGATATGTATTTGGGACCTCTGGGAGATATAGCATGGAATGGCTTCTTCCATATGTAGTATTGTACATCATTACCCCACCTTAAGGGTTTATTTGATTTATGCATATCTTGGCTAACGGGGCATCTTGACTCACACTTGTCCACAATTTTCTGTTTTTACTAAATTTATACTATGTAAATGCAGGATTTTTTCTGCAGGAATCAAAGACTGATAGTGTCCAAGCATGGGTGGTGATATATTAAATACGTAAGCTGGATGTCAGTTATAATGACCAAATTCCATCTTTTCCCCTTTTTTTTTGTCCACTCTAAATATTAGAAAAGTCTATCTTTTGTAAGCCAGTTACAACAGGGAAGACAGAGCATAATACTGATTTATCTATTTGGAGGAACTAAACATGAAAAGACATTTGTAATTTTATTTATAGAAGTTGATGAGAATGAGGGAGCTACAGTTCCATCCGAATTTCTTTTCTGCCTGTTTCATCCAACAGTAGTATCAAAGCCACTGTCAGATTGAGCCATGAAATTGTGACATTTAGGGTTGTCAAATTATGAGTTTTGTAACAGTAGTTTGTGAGAGGAGAGTAATCATTTGCAGCCACTTAGTGAAAGGAGTTCAGAAAATTGTGCTAAAAAATAGGTTAAACATCTCGAGTTTATATATCTGTTTTTCATGAAGTGAACCCAGGCTTTAGTTCTGAATGTCTCACGAAAAAAATGACTGGGCAGAATTATTTAGTCTAGAGTCATATGATATTGTCAATTTGTGATTACAAAGAGTTCGATTAAGAGGTTGAAGGAAAATATGAAAGAGCTGTTACTAATTTTGAAAATTGTGAAGGAAGATTGACACACTATTTTCTCTGGAATAGTCTGAAACAAAATGACGGACTTGAATTAAAAGTTAGATGTTATTGCAATATGTGCAGTCACATGAAGAGTGAGAGCTAGAAAAGGAAGTGGGATTTAGCACAAAAGAAGGGCACAACTCAAGCATGTGTTGCTGAAGCAGGAGAAGAACAGAGTTAATAAGTGAAGAGTTTAAATTCGTGTCATCATCTGGAAAATAAAATCTTCTCCCATCAAACTGTATTTTGATTCTAGAGCATCAAAATATATTTTGTATAGAAAAGATTGATTTGAGAATTTTTTCAAAGAAAGTCAGGATTAGTTATTTAACTTATATTAGGTGATAATTGACTGCAAAAAATCTTCCCGTGATTAGTGAAATAATTAAAAAAATCAAGAATTTGAGTTGAATATTCATGCAGTAAATGCTGAGTGCACAATGTGAGCAATAACAGGGAGGGTTCGTTAAAACAGTAACATGCTTTGGCTGAAAGGTAAGGTCACCACATTTAATAGTATTTGTCTACTCTCGGTTGAAAACAGATTGTTCTCGGTTTTCCCATTCACAAGAAATGGCATGTATGGGAAGGGTATAATTGGACAGCTAAATGAACAACATTTTAAGCAAGCTGCACTTGGTGTGAAATTGAGATACAGTTGGTGTACTGGATCTCATGCATTCATATTTGCGTGGGTGAATTAAAATACCCACACTTTCAGGAGTGGGATTTTTTTTCTTTTTATTGCATATTGATGACAACTATCTTGCTCATTTGAGCATCAGCATGAGACCAATAGAAGCTCCATAGAAGAAAGAAATCACCTATGGAAGACCAAGAGTGAGAACTTAGGATTCCACTTTAGATGTCCCTATGAGAAATTGTGTTAGGAATAGAGATCTTTAATAGAGAGAATTCAATATTCTTTATTTGTGTTATTCACAATTATTATCTTACGAAGATATATATGTAATTTTACTGAATTGTAAATGCAGAGATGTGTACTTTGTATGTTGCTGTGGTAATAATATGCACACTGTAATTGATATGTTTCCACAGCCACATATGATAGTATATATATATGTGATATAAGAGTCATGTCTATGTAGAGACATGCCCTTTCATTAAGCGCTGTTTATATATGTAAACCTTGGCAGTGTTGGTGTTACGCATAACTATCATATGATAGTTATCGTAACACATATCTAATATATGTGTTACAATAACTATCATACGATAGTTATCGTAGCAAATAATCACCCTTATATCGGTATTGACTATGGTCGATTTCATTTGCAATGACAGTTTATCGAACATAAGGAATCCGATCCAATGCATGTTAAATGTATTATATGCAATCAACTAAAGTCGATTCATTCTAGCATATCGAATCTGATCAATATAATCCATTCTAATATATATATATAAGTCAATCAGATCGAAGCTATAATTTAACACTCCCTCTTGGCAAGAGAGGATTGATCAGAATCATGATCTCAAGATGTGAGTGTTATTGAAATCCCCGACTCAATTCGGAACTAGATTTTGTAATAACACTTAATCACTTTATATCAGAGTAACCGGCAAGGTCTAGAACACAAGTTTAATGTACTCAACCTGATAGAAGAATTTATCACAATCCCCGACTCAATTCGGAATTGGATTTAGTGATAAGCAGTGGTGTCAAGATATCTGGCACATTCCGGAGCAAAAACTTGAGGCACATGTTATCATAATCCCCGACTAAATTTGGAACTAGAGTAAACGATAACTTAATGGGTCAAACTATTGTAGGTCAATAGTGACCTCACACACATGAAAGATCGTCACCTTTCAAAAACACACAATATTGCAATATTTTATTTTATTTTATTCATGAATACATCAATTTACATAATAGAGAGATTTAATCTCAGAAATTTAATCACAACTTAATCATACCAAGTTTCTTTCTGAAGTATTCGATTTTCAACTTCGCAAGAGGCTTGGTAAAGATGTCAGCATTTTGTTCTTCAGTACTAATGTAGACTAATTTGATAATATTTTTGTCTACCATGTCTCGTATGTAGTGGTAAGGAATTTTTATGTGCTTGGAACGATTGTGAAAAACTAGATTTACTAAAAGTTTAATGCAACTTTGATTGTCACAATGAATTATTGTAGGCTTTAGGGGCTTGCCAAACAATCCAAATAGTAACTTCCTTAACCATACTGCTTCTCGAGCTCCCATCGAAGCAGCCATATATTCTGCTTCAGTAGAACTTTGAGCGACCGCTGATTGTTTCCTACTATACCAAGAAATCATTGCAGATCCAAGACTAAAGCAACATCCTGTAGTGCTTTTATGATCGATTGAATTTCCAGCCCAGTCAGAGTCAGAGAACCCTTGAAGTTGTATCTCAACATTCTTGTATTTTAGGCCCATTCCAATTGTACCACATAGGTTTCTTAGAATACGTTTAACAACTGTTAGGTGGATCTTCTTTGGTTCACACATGAAATGACTTAAAACATTTGTAGCATAGAAGATATCAAAACGAGTGTTTACCAAGTACAAAAGAGATCCAATTAGTTGTCTATAATATGAAGGATTTGTAGGTTATGAATTTGCGGCTTCATCTTTGAGTTTATGAAGATTTGTTTCCATTGGAGTGGTTAATGGTTTATAATCCATCATGCCAAATCTAGTTAAAATGTCCATGGTATATTTTCCTTGATTTAGGAAAATATAGTTCTTTCTGTAATACTTCTAAGCCTAAGAAGTAGTGTAACAAACCTAGATCCTTCATATCAAATTCGTTTGTGAGATCTTGTTTGCATTTAGCAATAAGATGATCTTCTCCTGTTATTAATAAATCATCCACGTAAAGAACTAGAATTACCATTTCACCTTTGAATGTTTTGAAGTATATATTAGGATCAGTTTCATTTTTGGAGTACCCTAGCTTGGAGAGATAACTGTTTATGCATTCATACCAAGCCCTAGGAGCTTGTTTAAGGCCGTAGAGGGCTTTCTTCAATTTGCAGACATAACTATTACTGCCAAGAGTGGTGAAGCCTTAAGGTTGTTCTATGTATACTTCTTCTTCGATAACACCATTTAAAAATGTTGTCTTTACATCCATTTGATGTATCTTCCACCCTTTGGATGCTACAATGGCAATAATAGTCCTTACAGAAGTATAACGAGCAACTGGAGCAAAGGTTTCTTCATAGTCAATTCTGGCCTTTTAAGAAAAACCTCTGGCGACAAATCTGGCCTTATGTTTTTCAATACTACCATCTGAAGCATATTTGATTTTGAATAACCATCTTGAAGAGACAACTGTTTTCCCTTTAGGTCTTGGTACTACTTCCCAAACATCATATTTTACAATAGATTGATATTCCTCGATCATCGCATCTTTCCAGGCTTGACATGTTAAAGCTTCTTTAACATTAGATGGTTTGGATTTTGTAAGTTCTGCCATAAGTGCAAGATAGTATCTTTGATTTCTTGTTCTTTTACTTTCTTTAAATATTTCATCTGGTTCAACATTATTTTCTTCAATCATTTTTCTTGCCCATAGTGGTCTTTTCTTATTGTTAGGAATTTCAACATCTTCAAGGTTAGATGAAGGGAGTTCATCATTTTCTATTATGTTCTTTCTTTGGTTTTTAGTAATGTAGTTCCCATCATCTTGAAAGGCATTCTCTCTTTGATTCTCAATTTCATGATTTTCATCATTTTCTATAATATTCTCCCTCTGATTCTCATTTGATCCATCTTCTGTAATTGTAGAGATTTTAAGAGCAATGTCTTCTTCAAATTTGATATCTCTACTAATGTCGATAGATTTTTGTCCTGGTATGTAGACCCTATATCCTTTAGTAGTTTCACTCTAACCAACAAATATTCATTTCTTTCAGAGGGTTCTAGTTTGGTTCTTTTCTCTTTAGGAATGTGAACATATACGGGACATCCAAAGATTCTTAGATGACTTAGATCTGGTTTCTTTCCTGAAAGGCTTCTTCAGGTGTAATGTTTTCTAGGATCAAGTGAGGACACCTGTTTTGAATGTATACAGCAGTATTAGATGCTTCAGCCGAAAATCAGGTATGAAGATTTTGATCATGCATCATAGCCTTGACAGCTTCAATAATGGTTCTATTTTTCTTTTCTGCCACTCCATTATGTTGAGGATTATAAGGTATTGTATACTCCCTCTTAATCCCAACAAAAGTGCAAAATTCTTTAAAGTTTAGAGATATATTCACCTCCATTGTCAGATCTTAGAGTTTTTATTTTCTTCCTAGTTTGGTTTTCCACCAATGCTTTAAATTCTTTGAATTTTAGCAATACTTCATTTGATTCTTTGAGTTTAAGAAAATAGATCCAAGTTTTTCTAGAGTAATCGTCAATGAAAATCACATAGTATGAAAATCCTCCTAGTGAGAGAGTTGACATAGGTCCACACAAATTCATGTGAATGAGTTCTAATACAACTTTGGTTTTATGTTCACTGGAGGGAAAGGATCTTTTGATATTCTTTCCTAGAGCACACCCTTTACAAGTACTAATATGATTTGATTTTAGGTTAGGTATACATGTAGTGATTTTCTTTATGGAAGGAAGGGTGGTAAATCCAAGATGTCCTAATCTTTTGTGCCAGAGTTCATTAGAGTTTGATACTTCATGACATAGAGCTAAATTGTGACTATTGCCTAATTTGTATAGGCTTCCTATACCCTATAGAAATAACATTTTTAATATTAGTGTTCTTAGGCCATATTAACACTTTATCTTCTTGGAATGTGACTCGATAGCCTTGATCGGCTAAGCCTGAAACAGAGACCAAGTTCCTTTTTATGCTTGGTACGAAGAGAACATCTTTCAATTGTAGGGTTACCCTTGTTTTCAATTTGATTGAGCAGGTCCCAATTCCTTTCGCTAAATAGGTGGAGTTGTCTCCAATTGTAACCTCTTCAGAGAAATCTTCTTCTAGGGTTTCAAATTGATCTCTAAATCCAGTTATGTGCCATGATGCTCCGCTATCAATTATCCAAATGTTTTTGTTTGAATTTACTTCACTTGATAAGGCCAAGAAGAATAGGGATATTTTTGCTTCTTTGACTTCGGCTATTGCTGCTTGAATTTTCTTTCTCTCTGAACAGAACCTGTGCGTATGTCCAAGTTTATCACATTTATAGCACTGCACTTTGGAGAAGTCTTTGTTTTTGTGATTTTTGCTATAGTTTCCCTTCTTATGTTTGAACTTCCTTTTGTTGCCTTTGAAGTTTGAATGAGTATTTAGAGCCTAAATCTCTCCTCCTTTGTTTGGCCCGATCCCTCTTGATATTAAACGGGATTCCTCTTGAGTGCAGTCATTCTTTAGTTGATCAAACTTAGGTAGAGAAGGACGTCCAATTATACATTGAATAAAGGATTCCCATGTGATAGGTAATCCTCTAAGAGCTATTAATGTTAATTCCATGTCATCAATATTATTTCCAATAGTAGATAGTTGATCCCTTAATTCGAAAATTCTTAGGAAGTAAGACGTGATGGTTTCCCCTTTGTTCATCTTTAAATTCAAGAGTTGTTATTTAAGAGTAAGTAATCTACTTGTATTATTAATCTCATATGTCTCTTGAATGGTTTTGAATACTTCATAAGCGGTTTTTAGCCTTGCTATAGAGGGAAAAATATGGTCTTTAACAACATCGATTATTATTTTCTTTGCTTTGTTGTTACACCTTTTCCAAGTTGATTTATCAGGTTCATCTCCAGGCATCTTTTTATCCTCCTCAACATAGGAATCTAACTTGAGTTCTTGAAGCAATGTTAGGATTCGTATCTTCCATGAGAAGAAGTTTGTAGCACCTTCAAGTCTGTCCTCCACTTTAATGCTGTTAGCCATTATTATTTTCCTCTTATATTCTAATAATGGATCTGACATAATTCAGAATTTATTTATATTGATTCTTCTCTAGAGAGGCTCCAATACCATGTTAGGAATAGAGATCTTTAATAGAGAGAATTCAATATTCTTTATTTGTGTTATTCACAATTATTATCTTAAGAAGATATGTATGTAATGATATATTTACTGAATTATAAATGCAGAGATATGTACTTCGTATGTTGCTGTGGTAATAATATGCACACTGTAATTGATATGTATCCACAGTCACATATGATAGTATATATATATATGTGATATAAGAGTCATGTCTATGTAGAGACATGACCGTATGTGGCTTAAGCCACATATGGTCATGTCTCTACATAGACATGCCCTTTCATTAAGCGCTATTTATATATGTAAACCTTGGCAGTGTTGGTGTTACGCATAACTATCGTATGATAGTTATCGTAACACATATATTAGTATATGTGTTACGATAACTATCATACGATAGTTATCGTAACAGATAATCACCATTATATCGGTATGACTATGGTCGATTTCATTTGCAATGACAGTTTATCAAACATAAGGAATCCGATCCAATGCATGTTAAATGTATTATATGCAACCAACTAAAGTCGATTCATTCTAGCATATTGAATCTGATCAATATAATCCATTCTAATATATATATACATATAAGTCAATCAGATCGAAGCTATAATTTAACAAATTGAACTTGAGTCTCCGCAATGAAAACCCAATGTTTTAACCAATTAGACTCAACCCCTTATACAGATTTTTTTCATATTGTTTAAATAACTTTCCAGAATAGCGCAGGTGTACTTCTTGAGGAAAATATCACACTCAAAAAAACAAACTGTTAAGAGAAAACTGTTAGACTCATATAAGCATTCAGATCAGATGGGGTACATGCTGGTAATTCACTGTATAAATATTAGGATTTTTTTGCTAATTAGGAATTCATCATTTCAACCACCAGAATTTTCTGTCAGGCATGATGTGTTGATGGGATGGTCCACTGTATGCTTCAAAATGTTCATAGAATTATATTGTTAATTACTAATTCATCCTTCCAACCACCAGATTTTATTGTCAGGTTTAAGGTGTTGTTGAGATGATCCAGTGTATGCTTCACAGTGTTCACAGTTTAAGAGTTTGTTGTTGAGTATAAGGTGGTGCTCAGATGGTCTACTGTATGCTTCACTATATTATAGTGCCATGATGACCTAATTCTATGTCCTTCCATTATTTATAATTTTATTCTAAACATAAATATGAGGAACAGACAGCTTTATTTTGTCTTTTTGATGACTAACATCAAGAGTTGTTTGTCTTTTGTAGGTTTTAAATTACCAAAAGACATATGTGACTCTAGTCTCTAATTATTGAAGTTAGTGATAGTGAGGGAATCAGCTCATGAGTTCCATTGCTCACAAATTTCCAGAATTCTTTTCTGTTTCTTTTAGTTTCAGCCAAAACTGGAACACAACTATGCCGATGGTTGTCTTTATCATGTTAAACTATTTCATAAAGCCTTTGATAGATTCAGAGAAAGTCAAAGTTTTCCTTGATTAAAAGTTAGCAGAGGCGTATATACTTCAAATGTAATCATATTATTGTTACTTTGATATTATCACTATTTCTTGGCTGAATCAGTTAACTTTTATCCAGAATGAACAAAGTTGTCTAATCTCTGAAACATAAGGCAAGAAGCCGAGAACCTTTTGGGTGATTCAATTCAATATACAATACTTGGGACAATCTAAAAAGTAAAATGTGTATATATGCCTTCTTGAATTGTCAAGCATTTCAGAATTGCACCAACAAAGATTACTAACAACCCACTAAAATTCTTCAATTCCAGTTTTAGTTCCAATTATAAAACCAAAGAAGGTGTAGGTTCTAGATTGATTTTCCTTTTACTTTTCCTTTGTGGCTACTGTAATTTCCTTCTAGATCTTTGCTTTTGTACAATGGACTGTACATTTCAAGGGAAAAGTCTCAAATGCATGTTTTTGACTAGGCAACACTGAATTGGGCGCTAGATGGAAATGGAACCATTAAATTTGACTAAAATAGAGTTGTGAAATGGAACACTCTAACTTTCAAAACTGTAGTTGTTCACCAGCAGTTTGAAATGGAACAATCTAACTTTCAAAAGGGTACATGATAAAGTGTACATTCACTCAAATCTTCTATTGGTATTTGGAAGATCCATTTTAAGCTTTATCTTCTAGACGACCAACTACAATGAATAAAATGATGTTCTGAACAAATACATTGAAGGATCATTGCTGAGAAAATGCTAGAGAAAAGTTACTTTGTTTGGTAGACAACATACCCGAATGCCATGGCCTCTGCAGGCTGCTGGCACTGTAAATGGCAGAGAAGGATTGCTCAAAGCTTGAGTCATTTGTACCAGTCAAGCCATCTTCGTAGAAATTGTCCCCAGTTGATATGACAAAATCTATCTGCAACTTCTGCGCCATCATACCCATCTGTGCAGCCACTTGGGACTGATTGAACAGACCTTTTCTACCCCAGTCGCCCACCACAATGAAATTCAGAGGACTATTAACGGCATCAACAGTGGGAAGAACTAGCAATGTAGATATCATACAAACCACTACAATGGAGTAAAAGCGAAGGTCCATTGTCTCAGACTGATGTTGTGCAGCACAGAGTGAAGATTAATAGCTTTTTTCAATAATTATTCTGGTTCTTCATCATTCATCATCTTGTTCTTTGCCTTATTCTTCAACACGGTAACTGATAACATTCATTGAGGATTCCGTAACATTCCCGGTTATTCCGTTGTGACTGCCACCTGCCCGCCCTATAACATGTGTACGGTAAGGAAGGTCTTATAATGCTGTCATTTATTTATATCATGTCGTAGTTTTTTGGAACATTTTTATTCCCGCATAAATGGGTAATTAAGATAGATAATTTTTAAATCACATTTTAGATATTTATCTTAATGAAAAATAAATAAAATTTCAGGCTGAATAGTTAAGAAATTAAAAATAAATGGCTGGCGCAATGAATGCAGCATTTAATATGTCAGGGTTTTAAAATTAGTTTATATATAATATATATATATAATAAGCTGAGAGATATGTGTATTGAGAGAAATTATGAAAATAGGACTAGTAAATTATAATTATTAAATATATAATATTTATATTTATATTATACATTCACTTCAAAAATATGATTAATGCATTAGCATTTAGGATAATGTTAAATTATAGAGTTTAGATTATTCATTATATTGTCAAACAATTAGTACACATTGAAGCAATAGTGAATATAATTTGTGAACATCATCTAATAATTGAATACTTAATAATCATTGAAACAAATTTTGACATAATGCATCACAACAATCAACAATGTATTACTTAATAATCAACCATTCCTCTAGTGGGCTCTTGTGATAGCTAATTTTAGATTCTCCTTTAAGAAATTTCATAAACTTTAGGCTGAGTTCATTAAGAGTGTGCTTCCTGATATTTACTCTTGGCTTGATGGTGATTTTAAAAATGCATCTTGTAACACATCTAAGTTCATCTGCACTTTTGTTCTGACGTGGAAATTGAAGTATACAGAGTAGTTATAAAATTTAATTTGTGTGTTCCTTGGTCCATTGTTTTTAATTTGATTGACCATTCTATCCCTTAGCCAATAATGAACACTCGGTTTCTCTATACGAAGGACGTGTGGAAGATACGAGTGAAAGTCTCGCAACCAATTGAAAACCCATGATAAATACAATGTATCTGACATCTTGGTAAGCTACATGAAAATTATTAAAAGTACTTATATCATCATGAAACATAATAATGAATATAATTTTTGAAACTAAAGAAATGTTGCATAAAGGATAGCAACCATTAAGAAAATGCATGTTATCAAAGAAACATAAAATATATTTAATCAACTTGATAACTTGACACACATTTTTTTAAAAGTTAGTATATTAAATATATATTTTTAAATTATATTTGACATAAAGTGATACAAATAGAAGATCATAAAAAAATATGTGGAAATTGACTTAAATGTAAGGATATTAAAAATGGTGCAAGGTTATATTAAATGTCTATTTACATATTATGCATGTTAAAAATATATTTATAACATTTCAAATGAGAGTTATAGTAGCATAGAAGTAAATGAAAAAGATTGGGTTGCTTAAAATTATGTAATATTATTTTATCATTTATGTTTGTTCAATGTAGACATTGTCAAAGCATACAATACTACAAAAAGTGTTACAAATTATTAAAGTGGCAAAAAAAACTTGTACTAAATGCATTGGAGAATTTTTTCAAAAATAATATATTACATCAATTATCTTCCAAGTAGTTAAGTCTATTTTCTTCATCCTTACACTTTGCAATTTGTCTACCCTTTTTCATTTTCTCATAGCGATCATATGTGAATAGAGACATTATTCTTAGACATTGTAAAGAATTTACATAAGAAACTACTACAAATGTCAATCATGTTCTTTCTCTCGGCCCTATACCAATTGTCGCTTTTGGAAGAGTCAATCCCTGAGATTTATGTATAGTCAATTCTCATGCCAATCTTAATGGCAATTGAAGTGTTCTACCCTTTTGTATTATTGTTGTTGAAATTATTTTTGGATGATGATCTTCAAATGGCAGTCCAAAATAATTATCAAACTCAACCATCACATATGTTGGAGGTCTAGGCGGAGCACTGCCTTGTTTGTAGACAATCTTTTGAATGTATCATAGAGCTCCATTTACAAGACCTTCTTGTATCCATAGATTTGAAGTTAGCATGACCCTAGAATCCTTACAAATTAGCAACTCCAGATCAAGCTCATCATTTGAACAATCTTCTGATGTATTACCACTTCCTTCTTTTGTAGCAACATTACGTGCAACATGATGCTTCAATGAATGTAGCAATTTTTTATTATAAGTATGAACATTTTCATTTGTTGAGAACAAATGGACATCATTTTCAAACTTAGAATTTGTTGTAGCATCTATGTTGATAACCTGGTTCTCATCATTAGCAATCTCCAATCATCAATTTGTGAGTTTACATCTCTTACATTTGTCAAAAGTTGATGAAATCTTTGTTGCTCGACATTTTCCCCATCTTGTCTCAATATCTTATCTAAAGTAACAATAGTCTTGAATTCCTACCATAACAACTTTGCTCATCTATTACTGTCATATGTCGATCTATCATTGACTAGAGGCAACTGATCCAAATATCTTACCAAAATAATAGATACACCTGAAATATAATTGACAAAAATAATAATTTTTTTAAGTGTGTATTTTTTTATTGTATTTCAATTAATTATTAAAGTATATTTTGTACATGAATTAGTTGTTCATCATGCAAAATTAAAATCTTTACCTCCAAAAGTTATGTCTACAGTTTGTGGGAATGCTTGCCAGAGCTGTGAATCTATATTGTTTTCTAGCATGTTATGACCAATGAAGCTCATTTCATCAATCAAAATGTATTTTATATGTGTCATTTCTTCTTGAAAACTGGTGATTCTTGTTCCTTCTAGTTGAGCAAAATCATGTATTGGTATTTTCAATTTCGAATGAACCATAAAGGCTCCTATATTGAATGTTGCGACTCATGTTGGTGCAAGTAATAAAAGGGGATAACGAGAGGGCATTGCAACATTTTCAAGAGATTGACTAATGACACTAATTAGATATGACTTTCATGCTCTTGTTGTTCCTTGAATTATCATGAACAATGGCTCTCCATTTTAATTTTTGTGGTAGTGTGCCATAATTATGTTGACAGCCTTTTTTGTTTGTCACCAAGGGTCATGTAGTTGATGCATTGGGGCATGTCATCATTTATAAGACATCCATGGTCTTGTTACAAGTAGTGGTTGTCGTTGCACCAAAAGATCGATCTATTAATGCTCGATACAACCACTAGACCTATATAAGACACATGAGGTGGTTAAGCCATGTCACGAATCCCAAGGGGAGCACTGACCATTTTTCCAACAATCTCCTCTTCAGCATTACTTGAAGGGATTCAAACCTGTGAACCAAACTCTGATACCACTTGTTACAAGTAGTGGTTGTTGTTGCACCAAAAGATAACTTGTTAATGTTCAATACAACCACTAGACTTATAGAAGACACAATAGGTGATTAAGCCATGTCACGAATCCTGAGGGGAGTGCTGACCATTTTTCCAACAGGTCCTTCATGTTACTTATAAAATTGATTGCTACAACAATGTACTCTTCTCCTTGATAATCAACAGACCAATTTGTATGTTTGTCAGTGTCTCTTCTCCCCAACATGTATATTTATGAACATTGTATGTTTTGACAATGATTCAACATAGATATAATATCCCATTCATGTTCTATGGTATTTCTATGAATATTCTCATCATCTCTAGTCTTAGACTCACTTGGTTTTTCAACATTTTTTGCAGTCATTATACATTCAACATGCCAAGGATTGTAATTGAATGTCTCCCACTTTTCTATAATGGATTCATCATAATGACCAATATCTCGTTCTATGTCATGGAGTAGATTATAGAGAAATAACTTTGATAAACAAAATTCAGCCCATTTATCTAACTCACTTGAATGAATAGATACAAACCTAGGAAACACTCCGATAATTGCTTCTTTTTCCCTTGACTCCCATTTGTTGTCTCTTCTTCTTTTAGGATTATATATCCATGATCGTGTTGCATCAATTAGTGTGACACCTTCCATAGACAATGGCCTCCTTTTGTACCCATCAATGAAACATTTTGTTTGTTCTTCATTGTTCTCTTCATCATTTTCATTATTTATAGTTACAGGTTTGAACACCTCATATGAGACATTTAGATTAACAAATCTTCTACAACTCTCTACCAATGGAAGTCCTAATAACATATGACATGTTTCTTGAGCCCCAATGTCTCTTTCTATAACTATTTCAGTTAGAAGCCTCCTATATGCTCATGCAGCTAAATCATTTGGGTTTTCCATGTTGGAGAGGCACATGAACATTTGATGGTACATTTCTGATATTTTCTTTTCTTTTGTTGCATACTTGGCAATGTATTTGATTAAAACATGTTTGGAAAGAATGGGTTGCCAATCTATATTCGCTCTGCATAGCTATAGTATATGGCAATTATGTGAATTCACTCTATCACCATTTCTCACTGGTTCAAATTTCTTTTCACCTATTTCTATGCCTTCATATAATTTTTATCCCCCTGAGTTTAATGGCTAAGGAGCATTATACCTATAATCAATATAAGAGAATTTTATATTTATTTTCATTACTTTTGTGTTAAATAAAAAACATAGAAAAATATTCCTTATGATGAAATGATTACCTCCAAAACATCCTTACCCTTTTTTTAAGGTATGCAACCTCCTTATAGATTGTATGTCGTTCTAAATAATTTAGGATCTCTTCATAGTCACGGTTCAGATCCACCTTTGCAAGTTGTCTTGTGTTTTTGAGACACATATGTTGTTAAAAATTTAGAAATGCCTACAATTCAAAATAAGGAAAATGAGTATATCAGTTACATCACATTAGAAATATATCCAAATATTTATAAACATGCCTATATATTCCATTGATGAGGATCTTCTCTAGGGTTCAATGCATGAACAATAGAATGTAAATATCTTTCACCACTTTTTCATTCCTCCTAATTTGACCAATCAATGTTGTCCATATTGGATGCCCCTTCTATCCATATGAATCCATGCACATGTGGTGAACCCCTATGCTTCCATTCATATCTACACCAAAATTCTTTGACATTCATTCCCTTTTCTAGAATCTCTTTTCTGAACATTGAGTGTGTTAAGTGCATATAGTGTGCTACTATGTGAGGATAATCAATAACATTTTGTTTCCTCCAATTCTGAGCTTCCCTTGGATTAGTTGACATTGTTCTTGGCATTAGTGCATGCAAATCTGGTCAATACATATCTGTTGCACTCAATGTAAAAAATATTGTAGGAGTACCAATTGGATGAAGCATATTTATAAATTTTGCATGACATTAGTCTTGTATGACCTTTTTCCACTCAATGTTGTCCCAAACCACATCAATTCATTTGCCAAATTGGAGTGAGGTGTGTTTTCCATATGTTGGTGCAACTCATTGATGGTAATTAGCATGTCTTTAAAGCTTCTTTTTGCAAAAATTGAGGATGAATTATGTTTAAAGTGTCTCATTATCATGTTCATCATGAAATATCTAACTCTAGGATGTTTACCAAGAAGATGATCCCTATACCGCAATAGATGCTTCAAAAATTCATGAAGATGAACCCACCTCATCTATGGTTCTAACCAGTCACATCTACCATCAGGAAACAATGTTGGAAATGCCATATCAAGTAATCTTGATGTGACATATTCTATGATGGGAGATTCACCAATACTTGACCAATCTATGAATGATGTTGGATTTGCATCAGGATTATTAACCCATGCACTAATATGTTCCATTTCCTTTTGGGCATTAGGTGGCCTTGAAGCCATTGATGTTGTGTGCTCTATTATATTTCCTTCATCTGACTCCATGACTGGACCCACAAAAATAATTTCATTTGCATTTGAATCAAATTCCATATTGACTATCTTTAATTTACCAAAAATACTTTCATTTGGATCTCTAGGCAGATTGTTCAGAGCATTTTCATTAATTTGGACATGATAGTAAAATTTTCATGCTCTACTTTGTAGACATGATCCCTATTCACAATAAATTTATAGTGTGTCCCATGTTGATCTCTCCTTCAAACAATAATGATTGACAACTTATCTATTGTATGTGGCAATATATTGGAAACATGTTCTATATTTTATGGAAAACTTATTGTGTGTCCTTTATACTTATATTGACCACTAGTTGCATGTGTAACTTGAAGTATGGGGCTGACACGTGCAATTAACATTTCCTCAACTTGAGTCAAGTTTGCAAGTTCCTCAAGTTGAGGCCCTGGGTCCATATTATTTGAAGCTGAGAATCGGTTATGTCCTCTTTCTTGTCAGTATCTAATACATATTGGACCTTCTGAGGTGCATGACACTTTCATTCCTAGATAACATTCTTGACAAATATAGCACATATTTGGCATTCTAAAGCTATCCAATTGTTGTTGAAACTGCATTTAGAATCTATAGAAATTATCTTGAAGAATCTCATTTGGGTTTTGTGTTATTTCTACATTTCCTTGTCTAGCTAAATTTATCCCAATTTGACTTGTATGATGAGGTGTTTTAGGCACACATTTTGTTGTTCTTGAATTTTCATTTTGAAGATTCAATTCCATATTTGTGGTCAATAGTTGATTGTACCTCTCACTAGATTCTAAATCAATTTCATGTCTTCCTTGTGTCTATTCCTATTTCTTTGTTCTCTATTTTTAGATTCTGATTCTTGTACTAATAATTGTGCCCTTCGTCTAGCATAATTTTATCTTTGGAATTCATTACTCCTTGTTCTTTCCTCTTCTCTTTGAGCTTCTGTCATTTGTTCTTGTCATTGTCTTCGATATTCTCTTTGGTATTCTCTTTGATATGCTCTTTGTTGCTCTATTTGATATAGCCTCCTTTCCTCGTCTGATTGAAAATATAGTGTTGATTGACTCATAGCTATAATATGAATAAATTTTTTAATTAATGTACTGTATCATCTTAAAATGGAAGCACTTCCATTTTGGTAGGTTTAGCACCCTTGTTTAGTGCATTTTCATGATAGATTTGCATTTAGGATGCATTTTGCACTTGATTTCTTCGTTTCTAGGTGAAATTAGGGTTAGGATCCTGAGGATTCTCCTTAATTTCCTTCATTATGGCTCTATCTTATAGGTAGGATCTAGGTATTGGTCCTCCTAGCCTTCATCTCATCTCTCCTAGGCCTTTGTGCCCTTTTTTGGCGCTCTATCCTATTTTTCCATCATCCCAAGTCTCTGGCTGACCCGAAGCTTCTCTATTTTCAATGTTGATTGGGCCTGAAACTTTGGGTCAGGGTCGAGGTTGACCTTGACCCTTATCAAGTTTTGGTCCCTCTTTTCAAATTTTGATCATAGTAGGTCTCGAAATTAAAAGTGGGCCTCTAAATTCGAATGCGGAAGGGTTTTAATTTAAAATTTGTTTAATTATTTTCCCTCCTTAGTTGGTTATTTTGATTGGACCATAATTCAAGGTAAATTTTGAATTAAGGGCCCTTACATTTCCCGAGGAGCCTTTCCTTGAAATCTCTATATAAGCACTCTCTTTTGCCTTCATTTATCCATCAAGTGAGACAATCACACATCAAGTAGCAAGTAAGATGTTATGAGGAGATGATGATGCAAGATTGCAAGAGGATGATATAGAAGATCAATATTTTGTTGATGCCATTGATGCAAGCAAGCATTTTGTGGACATTCATTTAGAGAAAGAAAGATTTCTTCTCCTTGATCTATTGTCTTCAACATTCAAGCATTCAAAAGATACAATCATGGGGTAGCAATTATGAATTGTGAGTTTGGTAGGAGTACTTTAGCCTTGGGGCTTGGTATTCTTTCTTTATCATATTCAAATATATGCATTGCTCTCTCATTTCAATTCATGCTAGGGTTTCAATCTAGAGGATTAGATCTTGACATTACACATTCAAAGCTTTTCCTACGAGAAACATACACACATATTCTATTACATTTGGCTATTCGTGGAGGTGGAGATCACCAAAATGGGGTTTGAGTAAGGCAAAACTCTATATAGCCACCCCAAAACACTATTTTCAGATATCTACATTCGTTGTTTCGGGAGTTGCAGAGCATATCTGAGTACCCTTTTCGGCAATCTTCTGGGATCTGCGAACATAATTTCCATCGGAGCAACGCAAGTCAAGGTCAACATAAAGGGGTCAAGGTCGACCTTTCTCAAAAAAGGAAAGGAATAATGGGTTTTCTCTATCTCTGTGTTTCTATTCTAGATCCGGTTGCAAAATTTCCCCGAAACTCAGTACAGACACCAGAAAACATGTATTTTTATATCAACTATGTTATGAGGTATGTATTTCATCTTATCTAATTTCAGTACTCTTTACAAGCATTTCTAGATTTACATTACTTATCATTTCAATTTATATGTTCAGTGGTAAATATTGGTTTAGGGTCTTTATTAGGTGCATTATTCAAAACCCTACCTATCCATCCTCATTTTCCACCTTACATGTACTCACATATAATTGGATTAGCAAAGGAATTTGGCATGAAAAAATGGGATGGAATGAGAAATATGTTCAAAGTTATTTTCAAACCAAACATCAAAGAATGTTAAAATTAATATATGAAGCAAAGTAGGTTTTGTAATGTTGGTTTATAAAATTCACTAAATTTGGTAGTATTTCCTTCTAAATAAGATAAATATTTCTTTAATCAATGGCTCAACAAATCATAAATTGATATAGAAGGAAAACATGCTCTCCATAAGATAAACACATATATAAATATATGAAATACCAAACACCCTTGTATCTATAAACATGTTTTCAATTTATTTAACATAAATGAAAAAGAACACATATCCTTCAAACATAGACTCTATACAAACATGAATTCCTCATAATTGTTAACTCCAAAATATAAGACTCATTTAATTGTGTTATAGCAATATTTCATTATAGTGGTGTAAAAACACGTGGAATTTTTCAGTGATGAAATCACAATTTTTGCCCTTCCTATATTCCTCATCATAACGCATGTCTTTCATATATTCATAGAACCCAACTTCTTTCCTCCATGTCTCATGAATCTCCCTTGTATAGTCTTCCATTTAGAAGATTTGAAGATCATTGACACCTCCAACATTTAAGCTCACGGTATGCATTTCATTGACCATTTTTCTACAACACTCTAAAAGACTCTTCTCAATTTATCCAAATAGGTTTCAACATTTCCATCTGATTGTACATAATCATCTGGAAGCAATGGGTCGTCGATAGTTAGTTCCAATTCACTTTGTTCAACATCCATATTCATTTTTTTTTTCTAATAATTATAAAATTAGGAAACACATATCAACGTTGCCCTCTAAAGAAAATTAATAGTCAACTTACACAAAAAGAAAATTAATACGTCCTTTAGATTTAATTCATATAAATAGAATTGACAAAGCTACACATGACATATTTATTTAAAACATCAAATTTCATTTAGTCTCCTATATAATATAATGATTGGCACCCAATTTTAACATGAAACATATAAAATATTGAAATAACTACTTATAGGAAAAACAATAGCAAAATTGAACTATTCAACAATTTTAACTTTAAAAAAAAATAGTACTTAATATAGTTATAAAAAATCAGTTGAAGAATATACTTAAATAAACTTTAGTACTTTCTTTGGCGGCATTAGCCTCCAAAGAAAATTAATATTCAACTTACATATACAAAATTAATAACCCCTTTACATTTATTTCACAGAATTAGAAACACGTATCAATGCATTTGGTGACATTGTCCTCCAAAGAAAACTAATAATCAACTTAGACAGAAAGAAAAATAATAATTCCTTTACATTTAATTCATAGAATTAGAAATGGATATAAATATGATGATTTCTACACAAATTTAGCATGAAAAAAAATAAAAAAAATACTTATTAGCTCATGAGAAAAATAAATGTTAAATTGAACTATTCAACTATTTTAAGTAAAAATAAAATGTAGTACTTAAATATACACCACAAAATTTTAATTGAATACATTATTTAATAGGTAGTAGATCTCAATACAAAAAGAAATAGTACTTGAAAATGATTTAACATGTAGTGGATCTCCATACAAAAAAAAATAGTGAACTATTCAATACCATCGTGCTAGTATCCATTGGCCTCTAACCTATTCTTGTGCTAGACGTAAGTGGGAACGTGAATACGGTTGTAGAGTTTGAGTACCAGGGAAATATATTTCAAAGAACTCTTGTTGACTAAAAGGTGACTCAAATCTATCAACAATCACACCTCTCCACCAACAATCATTATCTAGTACTTCCACAAGAAAGTCGAGTGGTATATATCGAGGCAACCTAATCATAGGTGGAATGGGTCTCATATATTCAAAAAAGACCTCTTCAACAAGGGGCTCTCGAGCCCATTCATTAGTTATGAAATGATCATATCAAACATAATACTTGGGTTTTTTGGTATCATTGACATGTCCTATAACAATTCCTTGAAACCAAGCACCCTCGAATCCCTCCTCATCACAACACACTTCAACCTTCATTCCTATACTAACATCCATTTCTTATACCTTTTGCATTATTAGAAATAAAAGAAACATGTCAAATTTTTAATTATAAGATATAATAGAATCCTTAACTATAAACATACTTTATATTTAATCCCAAATACCTAACCTAAGCTAGGAAAGTGTGTGAAATTAAATATATTCATTTATAAATTATTAAGTAATTACAAAATAAATTGTATACTTTGAATCTACCTTATTTTTAGTTACTTTAAAATAAATAAATAATTTCACTGAAAGAAACTAAAAATAACTGTATAAGTAACTAAAAGTAATTATTAAAACTAAGTAATTAATTTTATTAATAAAATGAAATTAATGAAACTAGTAAAATTATAAAATTAATGAAGAATAATCATTCATTGAAAAATTTGAATGCTAATGATTGGATGATTATTATTCTTGGGTGAACCCACAATAGTGGGTTACACTTTTTAGCCTAAACGGACACTGAACTCTACATTTTGAGAAAAACTTTCAGATTCGGATGCATATTGCCATTGAACTGCTCGAAATCGGAGGATGAAGTAAATTAGAGTCTTTTAGGATTTTCTGTCTAGATTCTAAATATATGTTTTTTGAATTTATTTGAATACTTTTTTCTTTCTCCCCACGAAAACTGGTAGGGTGCTGAAAACGTCATTTTCAAATAGTAACATTGTTTTCATAGAGCATAACTTTTTTTGTAAAATAGATATGAACATGATTCTTTAAAATTTAGTTTCGTAACATCCATACAGAGGGCATGCAATTTGTTTGACGACATTATCATGATTATTGCATATTTTATTAACGTTTGAAGTTGACTAAACCATAATTTTGGCATACCTTGACTACATAGCTTATAACTTGTTGTATATTTATCGAATTTCATTTTTATTTTTTTGATAGAAAGTAGACTCGAAGACGGAGGGCACTGTTATTTTTCAATTTTTTTTTTCCCCTTTTTACTATTTTTCATTGAACATCAAACTTAGAGGTTTATATTTGATAAAAAACCTACATTCGATTAATGTCAAAAACCATACACATAATAAATTCAAAAATAGTCGAATATATAATCGTTAGAAAACTAGTTCTGAGTACTTGTCGTATGCAAAAGGACGTCTTCTTATTCTTCCATTTGATCATTGCGCTTGAGGCCCGAAGCCATGAAATTCTCAAAATTTCTTCAGAATTTGCAAACAGGACCTAATTAGGTACTTTCGATAGAAAGTACTTTCTATCAAAAGTACCTAGTTTCGATAAAAAGTACTTTTTATCAAAAGTACTTTACACAAAATAATGCAATTTACCTATTCTCAAAGAATTTTTATACAAAGTACTTTCGATAGAAAGTACTTTCTATCAAAAGTACTTAGTTTCGATAGAAAGTACTTTCTATCGAAAGTATTTGAGTAAATTTGCGCTCTCGTGATTTTTGGGATGAATTCCTTCCTTCGAATAATTGTAACCCACTATTGTGGGTTCACCCTCTTCTTCTTTTTTTAATTATTTTTTTACTTTGATTATTAATTGGGAAGGAATAAATCTAATATGAAAAAAGAAACTAAATGTTCAACAAATAAAAGAAACTAAATGTTTAAGATTTACATTTTAAATCTGTGTAATTCTACTTTATAGTTTCTCATCCTAGATGCTAATAGGTTGAAATAAAAGCTATTCAATTTTGAAAACTTTGTATTTGAATTTACTATTATTGAAATAAGTTAGAGTAGGTTTTGAAAAAAAAGTTTCTTAGCACAAAGAACAGAGAATAAATGTAATTAAATAAAGTAGAAAAAAGATTGGACACCACACTTTTGACGAAGAAATAGAAAAGATTTTAAATAAGATAAAGCAGAGAACAAAAAAGGAAACACCTTACATAAGACAAAAAAAATTCTGATCTATATCTATATTTAGCATGTTTCTAAAATTAGAAGCTAAAGCCAAGTAAGAAATATAGAATAAAGGAGGGAATATATTCTATAAGAAGAATAAATAATTTGAATTCATCAGAAGAATTCAAATTATTAAAACTTCCCAATTTCTAGAATATAATCTTTCAAAGAAGGAATATATTCCTAAGGTCCCGTTTGGTTAGTGGAATTGGGGCAGAATTGGGTGCGGAACTTTTGCTTTTTTGCCAAATCTGTTGTTTGGGATGCTAAACTAAAATTCAAGTTTCGGAGATCAAAATTTGATTTAGGCACTAAAATTGGCGGTACTATCTTCCCACCCAATAGGTGGAATTTGAAATCATCTTTTGGGTTTTGGGGTTTTGTGAACCCCATTTAATTGGTCGTTGGGTCTGTGATGTTCACTTGCGAAGAGGATGACACCCAA